>JAVCKT010020989.1:0-16048 GCA_032273925.1 Rhynchotus rufescens
ACATTATGCTGGTGTTGTATATTATGGGTGAAGAGCAATGCAATGCAAGGGATGGAGGGCAACGGGAATGCTGTAGCCTGGTATTAAAGGGAAACTGGGGCTGGATCGTAGAGTTAGGGGAATTGGCCTGGCCCCAGTGAGGTCCGTGAAGGGGATTCAGCCCAAGTGAACAAGGAGCTCCCTTGCACGGAAGACATCTGGGAGGAGGGAAGCAGGAACTTCAGCTCCACAGAGCTGCTGCATCCTATTCCCACCTCTGCTGTTTGCTTAGGAGAGATGTTTAATACTGTTCTGCCTTTTGGGCCCTTTCGTTTTTGCCGTACGGTTTTGAGTTTAGTCCTTTGGCGCTGGGAATACCCTGCAGTTTTGAACGGTTCCTAACAGTCTGAATCCATCCGCAGAGGAGGAGAGGAGAATTGTGCCTGGTCTCCTGTGATTTCTGTGCTCCCTCCGAAGCCCTGTGGCACCTGCGGTTCCTTTTCCCGGTTTATCCTGTTGGGCAGCAGACCATGCTCCGGAGTCCCCCGTGACCACAGGTACGTGTGCACCCCCTGCCTGCCCGCGGCTGAAAAGGAAGCCTCTTGGTGCCAGCCCTTCCTGCCTCTCCTGAAACCTCCTTCCTCTTCCCAAGATGGGCCTAGAAAATGCATCGTCTGCTGCTCAGGAGCCCTGCCTCGCAGGGCTTTTGCACCCTGGCCTCTGCTCCTTGCCTTTGCTGGCAGTCTTTTTGAGGGAGAGTAACAGAACATGGGCAGCTTAAAGATTGCTATTTTACAGCATGAGATTTCTCTCTATCCACCTAGGATATAGGTGTTGATAATTAGTAACTTGTTCTTGCTGGCGGTTTAACTCCATTGGGTACAACTAGGGTGTTCAAAGTAGGCTAACTGGTCCCTCCTGAGGTCTTCTGCAGTATTCCTCTGTTCACATAGCTGAAATTGCCTGGCAGTTTGATTTGGAGGGGGAGGGAAGTTCTTTAATACTTCGGTTAAATTGTTAAAACCTAAATTTTGATCCCAGACTATTGGAGAATAAATCTTGACTTCTTCCCTGGGCTCCAGCATGTGCAGCAGGTATTTAAGGTCCGTGGGTCCCAGATCTAGGTAGCAGCAATCAGGTACCTGCATAGCTTAACCTGTTCAGACTCCAGTGATCCACAGTTATGTCAGGCACGAATGACTGCATATTAAACACGCACCCACTCCTTTAAGGAAGGACTGAATCATATAACTGAACCAGAACCTAGGCTCTCAACTGTGAATTATGGGTCCCTGCGTGCTCAGCCAGAAGAATGTGAAGCATCCAGAGCGTGGAGATTTCAGGCCCTCTGAGAAGGAAGCACAAAAAATGCAGGTGTGGGGAGGCTCGCTCGCTGAGAGCACAGAATTACTGTGGAGCAGCCAGCCCTGGCTTGAGGCTGCTCCTGCATCTGCCCCCATGAACTCTGTTGTTTAGAGTCACGGAAAGAGGAGCAAAGTGGCAAGAAAAGGCTTCAAAAGAAGGCAGAAGGGCAGATGTCTGAAAAATGCCTCATTTGGGCAGGCTGGGTTTGCTTCCTAAAGTTTTATGAAGGTGCCAGATTTGTTCGGGAGGTTGTGGAAGAAAGGGCAGTCTCCCACTCCCTGCTTTCGCTAGTTCTGAACCTGCCGTGAGTTCCAGTTTTGTCAGTGAGAAGCAGGAATCTCCTGCCGAGCTCGGAAGTGCCCGCTGCGAACGCTCGAGCTGGCTGGCAGGCAGCAGGGACTGCTGGCTGGGCCGTGACTGCGCAGTGCAGATTTAAGTGATGGTGCCCGAAGCTTCTTCAGCTTCCTTCTCTGAGTCAGATGTGTTCCTGAGATGCACTATTTTCCCCCCTCGGGAATCCTTGAGTAGAATACTGCAGAGAAGAGGAGATGATCTTGTAGAGATTACAGCTTTTTCATGCATTAAAGGTCTCGTTTTGCTTATGGTTGGTAGCGGAGAATAAGAAGGTGCCTGGATTATCTTTACTGACTCAGTTGCTTTGTTAAGTGGTTAACAAACACTAAAATGAATTAACATATTGCCCATCTTTACAGTTTCCTGTAATCCTGGCCTTAAGAGCATTCTGAATTAGCTAAGGCAATGCACTTCCTGCCTCCAGTGACTTAAAAAGAAGAGCTACTCCTTGCTGGGCTGCGCTGTGCTGCTGCGTGGTTTGCTTTAGACACAGCAGTGTGTGGAAAGAGGTCAAAACATCCCAGCCCCACTGTTAACCTCCAGACTGTTATGTTCTTCCTCACAAGGCAACACAGGGAGGGAAAAAAAGAGGGTTGGGGAGAAAGCAACTGTGGAAGCTGTGACAAAGGAGAACTGTCATACTGACTGGGTACAGTTGGTTCAGCACCGTGTTTCACTGTCCTCGTAGGCTGCAAAGAAGATGGTGACATGAACTGAATGGGTTGTCATGCCCGGAGTGACAGCAGGCTAAATCTTGTGTTAGAAAGAGATGCAGTTATGCAGCCTGCAATGGGTTTCTGGCTGAAATGGCACCTCCTCTTCAGATTTCCAGGTGTGCTGGTGCTGCGGTGCTGACTGTGTCTCTTTCCTCCTCCTGGTCCCCTCAGGCTTGAGCAGTGCGTGGCCGTGCCGCCCCAGTGCTCCTCGGAAGAGCGATGATGATCACGTTCACCAACAACTCGGACAGCGAGGAGGAGCCCTGCAATGAGAGAACCTCCCTGATGTCTGCAGAGAGCCCTCCGGTGCCCTCCTACCAGGATGGCCTGCAGGCCCCCGAGGCGGGGGAAGCACAGACACACAGGGTAGGCCCGTGTCCTTTCTGGGGCCTAAAGAGCTATGGGACAGTGACAGATGCTGCCCTGTCGCCCTCAGTCCCTGCCAGCAGCCCGGCTCCTAGGGCTGGCTTTGGCCTGTGTTGCCTCTGTCCTGTTGCTGTCTCAGCCAGCAGCAGTATTGCCTGTTGCTATTTTCTTCACTGTGGCTTTTTTCCCCTTTTTATGTTCATATATGCTCCTCCCCTTCCCCTTTTTCTGATGAAGATGCAGGCTTTTAACCAGCACCCAGTGCACATGTGACTTGCAGATTATCCTTTTCAGTCCTCTTGTTTTGCCAGCAACCCGTTGTCTACTGTGGTGAAGTGCAGCAAGCCTTAAGCAGGATCTTGTCCTGCAGCCAGGCAGCTTGGATGGCTCCCACAGCCATGCTGGGCTTGCTGTACCAAACTGGGCAGTCTTAGGCCACCCCAGATTTCTTCTCTCGTGGTTTGGCTCCCCTCACCCTTTCTGTGCATGGATCTGTCTGTATGACTGGAGAGCTCTCAGATACTCGTGCTTTTGAGTGAAATGCCCTATTGCAGCCTTTCTGTAATTTATTTCTTAACCATGTTGTTCAGTTAAATACCTTCCTAGAGGGAGAAATTGTTATGCCGCAGAAGCCCACGGCAGTATCTTGGAATAAGACTAAGTGGAGCTGTGAGCAGCAAAGAGAGGATCATGTTATACCTTTTTTTTAAACCTCTCTTTTCAGAAGAGGCGAACAGGCAGCGGCCGCAGCCCCAGCAGCGCTGCCAACGGGAGCACGTCCGGCTCGAGCCTTCCAGTGAGAGAGAGCGCCCTGGAAAACGAAGAGGAGGAACTGACTCTGAAATATGGAGCAAAGCATGTAATCATGCTCTTTGTGCCTGTCACCCTTTGTATGATTGTTGTCGTCGCCACCATAAAGTCAGTGCGCTTCTATACGGAGAAAAACGGGCAGCTGTAAGTGGGGTCTTCCGAACAGCCTCCGAGTACCCGGGATCCCTAGCGTTCCCCAAACATGCCCAGCACAGTGCCCCCCTGGCAGGGCAGGAGAGTCTTTACCCAGCTCGAGGTATCTCTGCAAGCAGGCAAAAGGTCTCACCCGAGTGCACCTAATGCCCCAAGCTCATCTGTGTGAGTTTTCCGTCCCTGTGTCACCACGATTCGTTAGCACTGTCACTTGGGTGCTCTGTGCAGAGCTGCTCTGTGAGCAGAGCTGGAGTGAAGCTGCTCCATGCTGCAGCACAAAAAGCCTAGGCTGAATTCCCAATCCATTCACCTGCTGGCGGGCAGCGGCCGGGGAATAGCACGCTCATTTGGATGAGTGAGAAAACTCTCATTTCCTGATGGCATTTCTGTTTCCTGAACACTCATGGTGTGGATACATAATTCCATCCGGCTCTTGTGACTGTGCCCAAGAGCATTCCTGGGGCTGGAAGGGGGGCACTGCACCATGAGGGTGGAGACACGGGGCAGTGGTTCCTTAAGCGGAACCAAAGGAAACAAAACTTGTGGTATGAGCAAGAAGGGATAAAAACATTCAGACTCTCTTCAAGTAGAGAAGGGGAGGAGTGCAGCACCTATGTTGTGTCCGTAGTGTTATTGTGAAGAGGGTCCAAGGACATGCAGTAAGAGTTGCAAAACTTAAAGCCGTTTATGGCCTATTTTTATTTATATATTTATTTTTTCAGGGCTTGGCCAGCCCTATCAGCTCTATAGTTTAATCTGCTGTGGCTGAAGACCGCTAATTGATAATTAACTGGAGCCAGGCC
Source organism: Rhynchotus rufescens (assembly GCA_032273925.1). NCBI lineage: Eukaryota > Metazoa > Chordata > Aves > Tinamiformes > Tinamidae > Rhynchotus > Rhynchotus rufescens. The sequence continues at coordinate 4,547 of JAVCKT010020989.1, forward strand.
CCTTTGAAGGCTACTGATCATGTTTACTGTCCTTCACAGTCACACCTCCCTTTTTCACCAACACACACACAGTATCTCGTTTAATTTTGGGCTGGCCTGTTAGGAGGGGATAGCTGTGTGCTTCACGGTGCCTTTGCTGTGTGCTGCAGGATCTACACGCCTTTCAGCGAGGACACGCCGTCCGTGGGCCAGCGCCTCCTGAACTCCGTGTTGAACACGATCGTCATGATCAGCGTCATCGTCGTCATGACCGTGTTCCTCGTTCTGCTCTATAAGTACCGCTGCTACAAGGTGGGGCTCTCGTGCCGCAGCCCGCGGGTGCCCTTTGCCACGCGCTGTGAACTTCCGAGCGGAGCTTGTGCATCAGGCAGTGCCCTGGTCACTGCAGTGGCTGGGCCATGTTTCAGTCGTGGCAAGAATCTCATGGCAGGGAAGTCTTTGTGAGCTCCAGTACAGGCTTTGTGCTTATGTTGTAGTTAATGGTAGACTCTTAAAAATGAGGCTGGTTGCCCTGTGCTGGACAGGTTTGAGTCTTCTCCATCTGACTAAAGAGTTAGGGGGTCGTACTTGGGGACTGAGCTGTACCATCTAGTGCAAAAGCCTCCTCCTCGATTTTGGATGGGTTTTGTGGGACCTGGTGTTAGTCCTGCCCATGGAGGCTCTGGTGGAAGGGTAGAAGGCCTGGAGGAAAAAGCATTATTTGGCTCCATGGCAGCCTGCCCAGGGAGCTGTGTGAGGTACCAGCTCAGTGCTTGACTGCCAGGCCCATATGACTTCTAATCCTGACGCTGAGATGGATTTTCTGCAGAGCTTGGGCAAATCCCTTCCCTGCCACACAAAGAGGCTGTGGAAGTGGGTAGGGAAGAGATTAAAAAATAAATACCACCAGGTAGACTGTAAAATGGTGTTGATGGGAGAATGAACCAGCAGCCCTTTGGTCACTGTCTTTTCTTGCCCTTGGCAGTTCATCCATGGCTGGCTGATCCTGTCCTCTTTGATGCTGCTCTTCCTTTTCACCTACATATATCTCGGGTGAGTGGATATATTGCAGGTATCGTGGCAGTTCAGAAATTCCTTGCCTCTCTGTTTACAAAAAAAAAAGACACCATAATTTAAACAAAGAACAGAATGCTGCTTTCCTTCTGCTCCCAAACCTTGTGTCACATTGGTAGCGAGTTTCTGGAGTCACTGGTATTGGTCCTAAGTGGTTTCTAGAAGGAGTGTCATGTGAAACTGCTGGAGCTGCTTGGCTAGCTGGAGGTTCCCAAAACATGCTGTTGAGATGTCATGATAAGAATCATGTCCAAAATGATTCGTCCTGCATCTTCCTGGTGTAGCAGGAGACTTCTCTGTTCAAGGAGAGCTAGTATAATGTTTTGCTGCTCGGTTGCTTTTCTTGTTCAGCTGAATTTCCCTGTTGTATTCCATTCCAGGGAAGTACTGAAGACTTATAACGTGGCCATGGATTACCCCACTCTCATTTTAATCATATGGAATTTTGGGGCTGTTGGAATGATTTGCATCCATTGGAAAGGTCCTTTGCAGCTTCAGCAAGCATATCTCATTATGATCAGTGCTCTCATGGCACTGGTTTTCATTAAATACCTGCCTGAGTGGTCAGCGTGGGTCATTCTTGGTGCTATCTCTATCTATGGTAAGTCTGGGCTGTGATGCATATGGGCAGGTTTCTGTGAGGCAAGCTCGTGGCTGAGCCATGTCACTCAGATGACTTCATGGGGCCACCAGCTTTGGAAAGAGGACAGGTGGCAACAAAAGCTGACTTGCCGGCTTGTCTTTTGGGAACTTGTCCACGTGTCACCTGCCTTCTTCCTCATACCCTGTCTTTTCTTCCTTAAAGTGGATAACTGAGTCATGACTGAGCTACTGAACCACATCTAACTGCATGTGAGAGTGGTTGGATATTAGCAGTAGCAGCTTGGGAGTCCTGCAGGATTCCATTACTGCCTATCAGGAGATCGTGGACTTGGGTCCCAGCTAAAAGTTTCAAGAGAAGCTGCAGAAAAGGAGGTGTCTGGGAGGTGATGGTTCAGGTCGGCCGGGAGCTCTGATGGGGAGAGGAGGCCAAGGGGAACCACAGAGCAGCCCTGGTCTCTGTGGGGAATGGAGTCGAATGGAGCAGCAGTTGTGGAATAGGAACAAAGTGTCCCCAGCTCTTTTCTAATTAAATCTTACACCTCCATATTAGGCTGCCACCTACTTTCAAAGCAATAATGTGGTGCTCTCGAGAGGCTTTTTATAGGAGTAACACAGTGAAAACTCTTGCATTAAGCCTTGGAGATGACATTTAAACGAACAGCATCTTCAGAGACTAACAGCTGGTCATGCAAAGCAGCTAAAACTGCCATTCAAGAAATCGCCCTGTTGATACTGTTAGATGTCACTTTGAGGGGGGAGTAATTTTTTTTTACAGAGGGAGACTAAATATGAAGAGTAATTTGAGATTTGATTATCTGGTCCTTTTCTCTTTGCAGATCTGATGGCTGTTCTCTGTCCCAAGGGGCCACTAAGAATGCTGGTAGAAACTGCACAGGAGAGAAACGAGCCCATTTTTCCTGCGCTGATCTATTCTTGTGAGTAACATCAGAAGGTTAATGCTTTCAACCAGGTTCAACTTGCAGCCTGTGTCTGTGTCCAAACAGTGTGCACCACTGATGCACCTTTTATGTTCTGCAACAGTTTGCAGGCCTTCTTTTTCACTCAGAATGCTGTTAACTAGTTAGCCAAAGGGAGGCATCACTTTGCACCCCCGACCAGTGAAGCTGAAATGCTCCTTTTGGGAGTGCAGGGCAGAACATGCCTGTTCTGTGTATCAAAACCTGTGCTGGATGGATGGTTTAGCTAAGAAACAAGTGTTTCTCTAAAGGAGAAGAAAAAGATGGAAAATAAGACCAAACAGAAAGTTCTTGTGCAGAGCACTAGTGTCTCCACTGGTAGACCACATTCGGTGGCACCCTCTAGCTCAAACAGCATTGCCGTGGCTGGGCCTGTAATGGGATAGCAGGCACTGTGTTTGCCTTGCCTGTCTTGTTTAGTGGGCATGGGGGGTTGTTTGTGGTTTTATGAAATCAAGAGAAAGATATAAAGATATGTACCTGGGAACAGCTGCCTTTTGTTCCCTTCCAGTGATCTCAGAATGGTCAGGTTTTGGTTTTGCTTTTTTAAATTATGTATTCAGCTCAAGAATAAACCTCAATTTATCCTTCAGTTGTACTTCAAAATGGAAATAACCAATAGATTGACAGGAGAAGGGAGGAAGATAAAAAGGCTGAGAGACAAGTGGCTGTTCAACATCTCTTGCATATCCCACACTTGCATCTGCTTACTGTTAGCAGAATGTGAGAAGCAGAAGTATGCAGTATAACTTAGTCTCTGGTTGATTGTTATAATGGCATTGTTTCTCGGAAAATGTTTTCTTTTCGTGTAAGAACCAGAAACAAGAAAGCAAAGGAGATGAAGAACCTATTTGGGGAATTTTTTATTTTTTGCTTTCTTTGGGCTACAGAGTAGACTACGAACTCTAATTACCTGTGCTCTGAGACTCTCTCAGACACTGAATGGGTGCAGTGCCCTAATTCCCTCTCACCATCTCTCTCTGCCTTCTAAGTGACTAGCGAACCCCACTAAGGGCAAGCATTTAAAAAGCACTTACAGAAATATGGGTTTGTATTTGTAGGGATAGCTGCATTCTTGACCTGTGTTTTTTTATGAAATCCAGAACGAGACATGACCCATGTTTTACACAGTTAACTGCTTTCTTGTAGCTGCTATGATGTGGACAGTTGGAATGGCAAAGCCAGACACAGCAGCAAGAGGGCCAGGTCAGCAGATGTGGGATACAGGTTTGTCTACACATCACTTTTCTATACAAAGCAATGTGCCAGGGAGGTAATGTGCATGTTTAAGAATCCATAATTAATGGGAGTCCCTTAATTTTGAAGATTGAAGCTTTTTTTTTTTTTTTTTTTTTTTTTCCCCGCCCCAGTATTTTTAAATTATCTACAGAACTGGATGATCATATCCTAGCTGTAAGTGCAATTTAGCTTACCCTGCGAAGGAACTGTCACTGTCTTTACGTTCACTCTTCGGTAAAGGCATATGCTCGAGGAGTGCCCATCAGTAGCCAGCACAGTCCAAGCTTGTGGTCTAGTTAATCCTGTGGTAATTATTGGCCCTTTGCCGTTATCTTCCTGAAGCATGAGTTAAAATAAAACTGCAGTCACGAAAGTGAATGAATAAAATCTGACTTGTGCTACTTGGAGCATTTCCCATTTGGTCCTCTTGTACTTCAGAGCTGACAGTACCTCTGTCTGCTAAATAGCCATTTCAGAAAATAAATGCATGCTAAAGCTTCATGACTGAGCATGCTGCTTATTTTCAGGATAAAGCCAGTGACGTACAGAGTGCAGGGACACACAGTCCTGCTTTGTGACAGGCACAGAGTAGAAGCAAACCACAGATGCCCCTGTAGGAGTTCTGTGAGTCCCAGCCCATAGTCTGCTTGCTTCTCATCTGCAGCAGCAGCAGCATCCTGTCAGGCTGTCATGGAGTGGAAACTTCATGTCATCCTTTCTGAGGAAACAGGAACTGTCACCTAAAATAGTGCATTACAGGCCAGCTACTTCTAGAAGCCAAATAGCATGAGTACAGGAAAGATGAAAGGTCTCTCTTAGATACATTTAACACGAAGGGAGGGGAAAAAAAGCAAAAGCTATGAAGAATTGTACGTGGCCACTGACTTACGTGTGAACACCCAGCTCTGTGTCAATGTGATTCAGAGCAGAACTTTTCTCCTGAAGAGCAGTGCTCTTGGTCGCCACTGGCAAGGGAACGCCTGAGCAGCGGCACGCAGGGCCACAGCGGGGCTGGCCCACAGGCTTGTGCTCTGCTTGTCCTGCTGGCCCCACATGTGCAGGCACCGGCGTGTCCCGCGGCTTCAGAGCTGCTGGGAAGGCTCCTGCTGCCTTTCCCGGCTGGCAGAGCAGCGCTTACCTCTGTGTGCTTCCTGCTGGGTGCTTGCTCACTTGTGGCACTCATTGAACTCCTGGGTAGCTGCCAAAGAAGCTGTGAACGTGTGGCCTTCTGACCTGTTTAAAATAATATCAAATTAAAATAATGTAAAATAACACACACACATTTTCCCCCAAGCTATATCTCTCTGCTGGAATTGGTCTTGACGAGCATTCCTTGGAGAGATACAGGGCCTACCCATTCCAGAGAAAATCCATGGAAGTGTGAATTTCATGCATTAAAACAAATTATGTAACTATTGTGGGGTTTTTTTTCCCCTTCCCTCCTTTCTTCTTGGTTTATATGTGATACCAAGCTGAGGATGGGAGAGTGAACCACAGAAGCCCTTCGCACTCAAACTCTGAAATTTTGGAGACGAGGACTCCTGGTACAACCCACCCTGTCACTTCTTTAGAGGAGCTGGAGGAGGAGGAAAGTAAGGGAAACTATATATATACACACATTTATGTTTTCAGTGCCATCAGGGTCAGAGCTGTATGTTTTTACCCAGTTATTTACACTTTACTCCCCACTTCAATCTATTGCCATCAATTTGAAGCACCGTGACATTCTGAGCAACCCAAGTCTTGACTCTGACTATAAATGACTTGTTGCTGTTGCACTTCTGGGCTTTGGTTCCACTGACATCTCTTGTCTACCGGGAAAATTTGAGCAGTTCCATCTTCCCTCTCCTCCTCTTTCCTTCCACCCACTTCCTCAGCTAGTGCAGCTGCAGGGCAATACAAGAAAGTCTGATGGGGCAGAGGGTTTGTCTCTTCAGTAACCTGCAGCCCTATCTTAGCTCACTGTGGGGTGCTAGGGATCCAGGTTGGTTGGCAGGGCTAAGAACCTTCACCTGATCCTCAGAGGGCAAGAGAGAGTTGAGGAGGAAGCAAAAGAGAAGGAGAGTAACCCTTGCTTGCTGTGCTTTCTCTCAGGGGGTGTGAAGCTGGGCCTTGGAGACTTCATATTTTACAGTGTGCTTGTTGGGAAGGCGGCTGCCACAGCTAGTGGAGACTGGAATACGACCCTGGCCTGCTTTGTAGCCATCCTCATAGTAAGTGAGCAATCCAGAAACACCGTGCTACGCTCTGGTGCTGCAGTGTTGTCAGAAGAACCAGCAGCTGGGCACTGTGAAACCACTACGGGTAACACGCTGGCTATTTAGAAGAAATTGCCAGCGTTTCCTAGCCCCGTGCCCTTTCTATAGAATCACCCTTTAAACAACTGCCAGGAGAAACCAGATGGTTGTAGGCTGGGAAGGAGAATTCCTCAGAGCAAGGCCAAGCAGCAGCTTTGCAGCTTAACAGAGTTTAAATAGCTTTATCTGCTGGATCAGTAATTCAAACATAATGGTGTAGAAGCAGAGCTAAAATAATCTGTAAATTCACCTCTTATGCTCAGATGTTTGTTAGCACTGGCTGTTTACAGTGCTCTCTCAGCAGAGAACTGAGCTCCTCAAGACTTGAGGAAAATACCTGAACAGCTTGTGTGAAATGTAAAGATACTGGGAAAAGGCAACTCAGCCCACTGGTAATTCAGGCAGGCTTCCATTTCTGTACAGTATGGAGAATATTTGCATATAGAGTTATTTATGACACATATGCTCATATGTTTGTCTTTTTGTGTTTTTTATTCCCTTCTCTCTGGCAGGGTTTATGTTTAACTCTTTTATTGCTGGCTGTTTTTAAGAAAGCCTTGCCTGCTCTTCCCATCTCCATCACCTTCGGCTTGGTCTTTTACTTCTCGACCGACAACCTCGTGCGGCCGTTCATGGATACCCTGGCTTCCCACCAGCTGTATATTTAGCAGCAGCAGAAGTGGGAGTTAGAGGAGTGGCTTTTTTTTTTTTTTACTCTCTCTTTTTACTTTGCTGTGAAGTATGGTATGCTCTTTGGAATAAGTCATTGAGTTTTACACTTAGTGCCATATATTTTTAAATAGAACACTAATTCTGTGATATGCTATATACTAAAAATCTAGTAGTTACATCTGACAATTTTCACAGGAGCCCTCAGGTTTTTTGTTTTTCAGACTCCTGTGAAAAGCCTGGCTCATTGCTGATATCAGAGCATTACTTAAATGTATTTGATGTGTACATGGGCAGTTTTGAGAGCAGAAAACTGCATGTAGCATGGGCTGGTGGAGGGATGAAGGGTCTGATCTGTGCTTCCAGGAGCTTCAGGTGTTCTAGCCCTGGAACTGCAGTGAAGCTTAATGGTGCTCTGTAATTGTTAAGACTTTGGTGTCCTGAAGTGTTGTATGAACATGTAGCAAAACTGAGTCCTACCTGAAATGAAGAAAGCAAACATCAACACATGGCAGTCGGCACGAGAGAGCAGCGCGACGCCTGCCCGCGAGCCTTAGGTGGGAGTGCTGGGCCGCCTAGCTAAGCCGGTGCCTGTGTGAAACAGTCCTGTAGAAACTGCCCCGAGCAGCTGCCTGTTTCCCGTGCCCCTGGCGCGGCCCGTGAGCAGTGGCGGCTCCGCAGAGGCCGCAGCGCCGGCGCGGGCAGCCGCGGGCCCGGGAGCGCGGCCGCTGCCGCAGCCTGCGGCTGAACGCAGGGCTGGCCCCCCCAGCCGTTCCCTCCTCACCGCGGGAAGGCAAATAATTTTTTTTTTTTTTTTTTCCCCCCCATTTTATTTTTTAGGAAACCTCTCTCCGGGTCCATATTGCAATCCTCGAATTGCCACAGGGTGGAATTACTGCACAGTGGACCTGTGGCTGTTTGTGTGGTCTCAGTTCTGTGTGTAGTGCAACTGCTCGGAGGACGAATGACCTTCCCTTTATGCAGAGGTCCTCTACTACTGATGGAGGTCTGGCTTGCCTGGCTTTTGATACTAACTACTTTGGTGTTTAAAGAATTTTTAGTACAAATTTTAAAATGACTGTTTAATGTAGAAGGGACTCAGTTGAATATCCCCTGCCATAGTTTATATCAAAATATGGGGGTGCAAATTTTAATCTGCTGTTACCTTACTCTAAATAAGCCATCGTTACTGCTGGGAATATTTACATAGTGAACTCAAGTGAGTTCATTTAAAAAAAAAAAAAAATCACAGTGCTTGTTCCCCAAAAAGATACTGGTCTGACTCAGTCTTGCTGTTAGATTTATTTAATCACTGCAAGCTTTTCTCCACATTTTAAAAGCAGTTTCTTCCTACTTCCAGAGTCAGTTCCTTGGGAATAGGCAGCTCCTGTGATTTTTTTTTTTTCCCTTGTACTTGTGTGAGTGTGTGTGTGTTACTCAAATAAGCTCCATTTTCTTTGACAGCTGATCAATGTCAGTATTTCAAAATGTAACATTATGCAAGGTTTTTGTGAACAGTGCAGTATCATCGAGAGATGCAGAATTTCACGTCTGAAGTACTTTTTAGATAAGGCTTTGAATTACGTATTTTTCAGATAGTGCTTTTTCCAATAGTCTTGTTAAAGCTAATCTACTTTGATATTTAACAAGGACATCGTGCAGGTGATTTAAACAAATTTTTAAAAAAATACGTAAGACTTTGTATGAGCTTTGTGTGTCTCTGAACAAGTAAGTAATTTCTGGACTTTGTTTAGTTTTCTGTCCTCATTTCTCACACTTGCAATGTTTGGATTTAAAAGCTAGAGCTGATTATTACTAATAGAGTTAATTATTACTAAAAGGTTTTTTTTAAATATAAATCGGTAGAAGTACCCGCTGTTTTTAAAGGTTTATGTGAGGGTAGTTTTTCATTTTTTGTAATAAAAAAGTTCTGGGGCCAAATTGAAATAATGTCATTTGCAATCATGATATATTTTCTTGGATTGCACGGTATCAAGATGATATGAAATACTTACTAGAAAAAAAAATCCTGCTTGATGCAGGGTTGTAGCATATTATTAGAAACAATTTATTTCTATGAAAGTGGAATAGATATGCAAAGGAAACTGAGGGGGGAGAAAGTCCTTCAAATCTTGAAGGATCACTGCGGGAGCCTGGTGGCTTTCTGCACATTTGGGCTTGCCAAAGATGGGCTTCTCACTGAGCAATTCTGTGTAACTTTTTAAAAATGTAATTTAACAGATAATTGAGCGATGGATTCTGTAAGGGCAACAATGTATTGTCATGGTGGGTGATGGAAGAATATTGTGTATATATTGGAGTGATTTTAATTGTGTAAAAGTTCATATGTATTTACTACAGACATGTGTATATATGTGTGTAAGTATATTTACACACATACACACAAACATTAGTTTTGAAATGATATTGAGTGATTTCTTATCTCATTTTTATTTCATATATCTCATGCACTTCACTTGTGTGTGAAGTTTTGTTTGTGATCTGAATTCCGTGCACCAGTGTTGCTGAAAATGCAGAAATGGAAAGGGGGGGACTTACCCTATTCCCTTAAAGAGGAAGCATGAGAGAGAGGAGAGTGAAGACTTTAGCCGTGTGATAAACTGTCCCAATGACCTGCAAATGGAGTGAGCATCACTGTGCAATCTCTTCGACCCTGCAGAAGCTCTGAATACTGATAGACATCCCCAGCAAAAAAGCACAGCTATCAGGTAGGCTGGGCTGACACCCATCTTGATGAAGATGTCACTCAGTGTCCTGAAATCCCAGAGAAGGTGCCACATATTGACAGTTCTGTAGAAGAGCCTATCTTGCCCACTGCAGTCTGAAAGGTGTCCCTTTGTACCCAGTCCCAAAGTGGCTTGGACATACGTTAGTGAAGGGCAGTGTAACCTCCACGTAGGAGCTGAGACTATGGTCAGGAACAGAAACCCAGTGCCTGGCCGTGCAAGCCCGAGCTTTTCACTGCTCGGAGCTATGCTGCCTTCTTGCAGTATTTAGTTCCCCTGTCAGAGGCATTTGCAGTTCCATCAGTTTGGTGGTGTCACCAGCTGACTCCAGAGTTGCTGCTCTTTTCTTCTTGCCCCTGCGTTGTTGCTTTCTGCTGCTTGTTTGAAGTGTCTGCTGGGCATCAAAGACTGGAGATGCATCCTGCCCACAGGCAGGACGCAAGAAACAGTAAAACTATAAAGGAAGTGCAAGAAATAAGAGTATTTCTGGGATTGCAATACCTAGCTCCAGGGTCTTAGAGGAAACACCTTAGCAAGGAGGCAGTCTGGGCAGGAATTGCCCGCAGGTTCACAGAGTAAAAAGACGACGTTTGCGACGTGCTGCATTTCACCAGGAGCTTTATAAGCACCAGCTGTTGAAACTGGGCCAAGGAGAGAAGTGGATACAGCAACGTTACAGCACATTCCTGTCAGCCCGAAAAGGAGCAGTGATTTGTGCTCCCGCCGCCTCCTGCTCCGGTAGCTCCTGCCCCCTCCTCCGTGGGGCCCTGGGATGCAGCCAGAGGGATCATCTTTCTGAGGACGGGCTCTCACTGACAGGACATGGGTGCAGACGGGCTCAAGGGCATCTGTCCGTGTAAAACAAAGCACTGGAGGCCTGCCATGCCACCTCCAGACCAGTACGTTTCTCTGCTTTGTTCTTGCTCTCCTACGTACTGCCAGTTACAGTTTTCTGACTTCTCTCTAACTTAATTTTTTTTTCTTTTTTTTAAGATCCAGTTTTTCTCTTTCCTTTAGTATCGAGCCTCCCTGTTTGCACCTTGGACAAGCTCTGCAGCAGCCACGGGAGGGCAGTAGGTCTGTGTGGAGAAGTACCAGCCATTTTAAAGCACTCTGCTGTCGACTCCCTTGTTGAGTGAGGCTGAAGGCCTGGAGTCTACCTGGCAGGGAAGAAGCAGGTGCTCCCCTCCCAAAAGAGCCACAGTTTTGGCACAGCACGGGAGAAGCCCTGGGTGAGGGTAGGCTCATGTGGCACCAGAATCCATTAAAACCCTTCAGTGTGATGCCCCCATCAGCTCCAGATACTGTTATTACACCACACGCTCTCAGGTTTGTGAGGGTCCTTTTCCAGCACCCTACCCTGGTTTGAGTAAACCCTCGTGTAATTCACAGGCCCCGCTAGGCATCTCCAAATCAGATTTTTGTCTGAGGATCCTCAAGAAGCCCAAGAGTACCTATGCTCGTTGCTTTGTCATGCCTGTCGCTTGCAGTCTCCTCTTCCCAGCAGCTCCTGCTCATCTGAGTAAAGAGTGAACTGCTCCCATTCCAGCTCTTTGCACTGGGGGTCCACCTAGCTCATGTTTCTTGTGTCCCATTCTGGTTAACTCCAAGTGAGTATGCTTTAGAAGAAGGCAGTCTAGACAGATTTTTGTCTCTCAAAGTATTCATATGGCCCCAAATGTGCCCTCCCTAGCTGAATCTACCCTTGCTTCCCCAGCTTCCCCCAAGGTAAGGTAATATGAGCTGTTTTCATCTTACAAGTAGGAAAAGGAGAAAGAGGAAGAGGGTGGATGCCGGGCTTACACTGGAAATACCTGCTCAAATCAGAGGACGGAACATGACACAGAATCACAGAATATTCAAGGTTGGAAGGGACCTCTAGAGATCATCTAGTCCAACCTTCCTGCTCCAGCAGGC
>JAVCKT010020989.1:16148-29699 GCA_032273925.1 Rhynchotus rufescens
GCACAAATGTGCTAGAGAGGCTATGAATAGGCCTCGGTATGCTGTAAGTTGCTAAATTTGAGCTCAACCCCAAAGTCTCAGGGCAAGGTTGCAAGGCATGGCATCCATATAGAGATGGAGACTTCCAGGATCCATAGCGAGAGGTCATGGCAGGTTTATGTCCCCGTGTGAGCAGAGCAGGGTGCGTTGCACAGGGGGAATGTCACTCCATGGGGTGCTGTTCACTTACCTTGAGCTGTGACTTGGGGCAAAGCACACATGGGAGTGAAAAGGATCGTAAAGAAAATGTCTTCCTGCACCTAAGGAAAGAGAGGTGAATAGGTTGCTTACAGGTCCAGGATGTGTTTAGTTTTCCAGAAGTTTATAATTGAGCTCTGACTCCAAACTTCTGCGGCTGCAACATTTACTCAGATACTTTTATTCATAATATACTGGTAAGGTGGCCAGGAAACTAGCCAATTTCTTGGTTTGTTTGTGCTCTATAGAGATGGAGATCTAAAGGACTCTGAGTCTGGATCATATAAGGATTACTGCACTCAGGAGAGAGCTGTCCATTCTGTCACTAACATACTGTATTGTCTTGGCAAATTAATTGCTCTCTTCCCTCTAAAACTGAAAAAAAATATACCATTCTCCTTTCTTCAGTTTGAGATCTAGTGAGAAGTGATGCACATTTAGAAGGAAAAGTGCTTGCTTTCTTAAGAGTCTTGTCTTAAATCATGATGTATTTGAGTTTAAAATAGTCTTTGCTTGTTTGAGATACAGCTTTTTATCAGTCTGTAGTTTTCAAATTGCACTGTGTGCTTTCAGAAAGATAACATTCCCAATAAAAACAATTACAACATAATAGCGCATGCCAAAACAAAACCAAACCCCACAAAAACCACCCTGCCAACTGGTAACCTCCCTCCTTTGTACTTTGCATTCCAATTTGGAGCATGAGACCATTGGAAAGCACCGTTTGAGTACCTGTGGAGATGTGTGACTCCTGGCTTGCAACAGACGGGCAGCTAAACTTTTGTGGTCTCCTCTGCCTGACTGTGTGAGTGGTGCTCATATGGAAAGGGAAAAGTTTGTAATGTTAGCTTTACTGGAGGACAACTTTTATATTTGATCCATATAAACTTATTATAAAACCAAAGCTTTAGGTTCAGCTTGGCCTGCCTGAATCTCAAGTTAATCTGCACATTTTTTTGTCATGCTCTATCTTGTTTTTAACATACTGTTTTCCTGGTTGAGGTGCAAGATTGACACTCAGGAGGTAACTTCCATCACAAATCTTATCAAGATTGTGCCTGTGATTAAAGTTGCACTATTGCCTGCTGTAGCATAGCAAAGCCCTTGACCTGTTTGGTAGTGGAACTGCTACTGAGAGATCTGCAGATCTATTCCCCCCCACCCACTTTCTTTTCTAAATAAAAAATAAAGGCATAGACTGCAGGCACGGGGTTGGTATTGTAGTGCTGTGGAACTATCCAGGTAAAGCTAAGCCAGGGTCATCACAGCCCTAGTAAAAGTGGCCCAAATCTTTGCATACATAGTTTAATTGAAGGCTTTTATAAAAGGGAAATGGAGCTTTATGTGCCTTGTCAGTATGAAGTAGTTGTTTCCCTGGAACAAATTTTTTCTTGGGAAAAGTGAGTGAGCTTCAGCCTTCAAATCAAAATGGTTGCATGAGATCTAGTTCAAAATCATGCCTGTGACAGAGCCCATTAGGGTTTTGTGTCAAGATGTAGCAGAGGAAAATGCCCCTAATGAAGGCATTGTGAGCTCTCATTAGGATCTTAATTGCGAGTCAATTATTTCTAGATCTATGAGCAGGATACAAAAATTCTATTAATTCCAGGCACGTGGGCTGTGACTCTGCTTGTGCCTGTCCCCAGACAATGTCTGACCAAAGCAGAAAGTATATAGAGCTGCCAGGCCAGAACAGTCACTTTGCATGATGCCTCTGTGCCTGAAATAAAACAGATTCCATGCTGGATTCTAAAATGTCCAAGCATGTATATTTTTTTTGACTATGGCATGTGTCAAACTCCTTATTTATGATGCAAACTGTGCATACTGGGTTCTGAGCTAGCTATCATTCAGCAAAAATAGCTGCTAGACCTTTTGCGTTTTGGGAGGAAAGTGCATTTGTCTGCAAACCAGCCTCCTCCATCGGGACAGGTGCTGCTGTCCCAGGGAATAGAGTGTAAACAAGTGCAGCCGCTTGGAAGCTGTTGCAGTTCTAAATGCCATTGGTAAACTTTTATTTGTGCAAGGATATTTCTAAAACTGCTTTCAGAGACTAATTCAGTTTAAGGGAATCTGAGTCTTGCACCATGGTTTGGGTTCAAATATAGGACAGAGTTTTGTCAGCAATGTGAATGTAAGAATTGTAAGTTTTACCTGCTACCTGTTTGAGTATTTTCCTTTTGGTGCTTGGCCTTTGATGTGCTTATTGAGTGCTGTACTTAAGCCTTCAGTCTCATAGCGTGATATGTTGAAGAATAAAGGAAATAAACTGCTCTTACCTGCCAAGAGATTGTTTTTTTGAGGTAGACAGTTGCTGCACATAGAAGCAATCAAGTAGTTTGCAATATTTGATTTTAGTTTTATGTCACTACAGGAGGGTTCAAAGTCTGTTTTTATGTCAAGTTGCTCCTGCTGTAGCATGTGCCCCACAACAGCCCTTCCACCTGCCCATGAATGCCTTGATCCCAGCTTGCCCAGTGCCAAACTGCCTTCCCCGTGCTGCAAGGTGTGGGCTGCTTTCTGGAGGTTCATTGAGCTGGGAAAGTTCACTGTGCAAATACTGCGACCTGGCCAACACCTCGGCAACTCTTGTGGTTGATGCTTGTCAGCCCTCCTCAGGCAGCATTGCCAGAGGCTCTCACGGCTTGTATGGACACGACCAACCTGTCAATGCTCTGCATAGGAAGCATGTTGAACTCTGCCAACACTGGGTGATGCTTCCTTGGGGGAAAGGACAAGTTAAGTATAATATACCTTTTGTGGACCTGGACCAGCAGCTTAAATCAGCATTCCTTAAATCAGTTTTTGGTAGAGTCTGCTTGCACTTGTTATTGAGTTTGTGGAAGCGTGAATGGAGCTTGCAGTAGAAACAATTCCCTTGTCTTCATCAGATGTTAACGTGCACATTCTGTTGGTACTGTGGTGCCAGTCTTCTGCTTGATGAATGCATGTTCTTCCTCAGTTGTCTACTAGCCTTGCTTGTGCTCATCCCTCTTCCACAGAAGAAGAAACCTCATTAATCTCTGGTTAGTTTTCCTGGCAATGAGCTGGAAAGTAATGTGTTCTGTAGTGTGTAGGATCCATAAAATTAGGTGGTTGTTTTTTTTTTTTTTCCCCCCCAGTGAGGAAAAGGCTTACAGTAGAATTCAGTTTTGATTTCACTTCTTAGCTCTCATTTTCCTCGTGCATGATGATTTTGGATATTAGATGAATATTTTCTTGCTCCTGATGTTTATGACCAAAGGATTAATTGTTACAGCATATTTTCCTTTCCTCTATTTTTTTCCCTCTCTGCTGACTGAACTTTATTAGTGTCAAATGCTTAGTATACAGAGAATGAGGAATTGAAGGGGGTGGCTTACAAATAGAATTGCCTTACAGTTGCAGTACTGTTTCCCTTCTGGAAATATGCTCCTCCTCGGTCTTTAGTTATTGGTTACTCTCTTTGGCTGTGACCTATGAAGTTTTTACTGAACTATGCCTTGTATTTAATTATCCTCAAGCAGTTGTTTCAATTTGTCCTCTGCAAGCTACTTGTATATGGTGTGGGAAAGATTCCTGAAAACAGCCAGTCATCAGCCTGCAGGCCTGTGTTTGCTGCACAGGATGGGTTAGGAGTTATGGGGGGAGTGATTAATGGTTATAAAGCCTGAGACCTACTTTTCTTACCATTGTTAGAGAGGAGTGAGTAAAGAGGTGCTGGATGGGATGGTCTGTAATAGAAGCCTGGCCTTGAAGTGCAGCATAAGGATGTGTTTCTAATTCTTCGGAACTAAAACTCTTGTGTGAAACATAGGTGGTTATAGCCACAGTGCAGGAGAAAGTGGTGATGAGGGCGTGGAAGTTGGCAGACATCAGTAGCAATGACTTGAGCCCAAGTTTGGGCTTTTATAGCTAAAACCAGTGAAGAGGAATTGGTCTTCTCCACTCACTGATATATTTAGCATTGCGGGGTTGAGTGCACTGAGCAATGTATTTTCCATTTGTGGTTGCATTAACTTCTCCACTGAATTTTATTTTGGAAAACTTACTAAAAACACCCATTTAATATCTGTTAGCTCAAAGTGAACCCATCAGCTCTTGTTTGGGTGAAAGGAAGCTTTGTTGGTTAGAAAGAATCCATGTAAAAGCAGATACTTTGTGCATTATATTAGTGTACATTGATCTATGTTGTATTGCCTGTCATTGTCCTTCCTTGAGGGGAAGAAGTGATTCATACTCAATCTTTTTTTATGTGTCTAATAAATGACATTGTTTAAAAGAAGAGCTTTTCAGTAGAGGCAACCTTTAAAAGGTTTAATTTCAGATAGGACAGTAATGTGCTGTTAGTTAACTACTTTTTCTAGCATTAAATTGCAGGCATCAGCTGCAGGTGCTTTGGGTGTGCTTTATGTGGAGGCCTTCAATGTAAAGATGTGAGGAAGGAAACGCTCTTGTTAGCAGAGTAAACCTCTGTACCCAACAAACAGCATTTAAGTTTTCAAGTGTAATATGCATCACTAAAACCAGCCCTGATAACTAAACTCCAGAGAGATTCAGAAGCAGCACTTGAATGGGTCAGAAACATGTAGGATGGCTTTGTAAAGATAACCACAGAGCAGTGACCTGCGTGGACTTGATTTTGTTTTCTTCCCGCTAACCCATTAAACCCAGATAATGTTGCTAGCACTTGTCTGTCCTTTTGAAGTCCATCCTTGGGGCATATAGTGTCTAACACTCGCTTCCTGGCTGCAGTGCTTGTTCCTCATCTTGATCACTGATTAACAGATGTTGAACAAAGACTCCAGTAACGGATATTGAACCACTGTTTACATAAGTGTTTCTGAAATGCAGTTGCAGCAATCCACGCTTCTTCTGTGTGACTACAGTGAAACTATGTATGCATCCTAAACTTGAGCTATAGCAATCCATACTTTTGTATGAATATCTTAAAAAGCAAATGTTGTCTGTGTGTACACTTTGGTAATAGCTTAAATGTGTGGCCTTGGTAGTTCTCTGAGGCTACTGCTCTCTGTTTTGTCCAGATCTGTGGGTGAAGTAGAGCCTTAGGCCATGTCTTATGGCAACTATGTGGCCCCATCTTCTGTGTTGGAAGGAGTGGGAGGGAGTGCATGTGACTGAGCCAGCCATGGAATTGCAACCCCTCAGGCTGCTGAAAGGTCCACACTGAGTTACCCTTGTTGTGCTTTAAAGATGTGGAAGATGAAAGAAAAAGAAGTCCCCTTAACAAGATGACTCTGGCAGCCCAGCACAGCTTGTGTGTATCTGCTCTCTTTATTTCATATCTGTGGGCCTCCTTTTCTGAGGAACAGTTCTGCTTGGAGTAAACCACTCCTGATTTTCTCTTACTTGTCCCGTAGCAGTATAGGAGAGCCGGTGTTCTGAGCTTAGCTCTAGGCCATGCTAAAAGGGGTCAGCTGAACTTAATCTTAAAAATATTCTGTAATTCTAATACTGTCCGGTTTGTACTTGAAGACACTGAAATAGCATAAACTGTTGTGGATCTGAAACAGGGTGCCTCTCAAGTAGGAAGTGATACTGAATTTTAACTGTGTGTTACGTGGTGGCAAGCAGCTTCCGAATAGTTTTTAAGGTCATGGAAGGAGGTCTTTAGAGCACGGCAAGTTTCTAGTTGCACGTGGCAGTTGAGTTACAAATTGGGGGCTGAGTAGGTACCTTTGGAGGATAGGCAAAGTTTGCTTACTGATGTGGGGATGAAGAAATGGTGCTATGTAAAATACTTGGCTTGGTTCCAAGGTGGGGATGGATGTGGCAGTTGTCAGTACACTTCATCCTTGCTACCAAGCGCTGAAAATATGTTTCAGGGTCTGATAATCAAAGGTAAAATGCTAATGGATTTAATCTTTTTAAAGACTGTAAAGAAATTAGGACCGTTTTTGCAGGATTGTTGACATCTACCTGTCTTTGCCTGCCCCTGGTGAATAACGTGAATATTTGTGTGAAGTCTTGGAATGCTGTACAAACTAGTGCATGCTCATAGGAGGAGTTCTCACTTTGCCCTGGTAAGCCTGGCCAGCCAAACGTTTTTCAGGCTGCCCAGTGTGTTATCTGCACTGCAAGCAGTTTCTCACAGTGGCTGGTTGCCAAAGGGGAGTGAGATTGCCATCTGAAAAACCAGTGGCACATCCTGAACTTGAAACTGGTTGCAAGCTTTTTGTTATGGCTGTTCTATAACCCCTCTTTTTTGTCTTTTCTCTCCTTTCAGCACCCAAGGAGAGCAGTCATGGCAGGCGATGCCATCATGGTGATGAGAGGCCTGACGAAGCTCAGCAAGGCCGTGCTGGAAACCCAGGCAGGGCAGCTCCGGCAGACGCTCCTCGGGGGCGATGCGGTTACCATCGCCAAGGGCCTGCAGGCCGCCGCCGAGGAACGGTTCAGCTCTGCCTTGGGGAAAATGCAGGTAAGGAAGCCTTGTGTGTACAGTAGGTCTACGTCCTTCTTCAGGAAACTTATATTGTGAGAGTGGCAAGGAACTCCCATCGTGAACTCAAATCTAGTTGTATGAAGCGCGAGGCAAAATGACAGATGATGGAACAAGCTGCAGAATCTCCCAGAGCTCTGTGGTGCGCAGTAGGCGCAGTAGATGTTTGGTGCCTGGACACAAATAGGAGGGGAGGATACTTGTGGAGTGTATCAGTTTCCATTTATGACTGTTTAAGGCATGCTGAAAGTGATGTCCTTTGCTGTCCTCATCTTGTCAGAGTGCCAGGTCTAGTTAAGATTGGCCAGCAGCTTTGTTGCTTTTGGTCTCCTTCACACTTTGGTCATCATTACTCGTCCTTTGAGTGAGATGAACTCTTTTGGAGCAAATTTGCTTTAGCTTAGTGCTTCTTCCTTTCTTTATAGAGTTGATGCATGTGACACTTTATCGAGTAAAGCTGAAGGTCAATATATTCTTCTAGTGGAGTCTTTTTTGAATGAGGAAAAGTCTCTTTTTAATGGCAGCTTTTATTATCAGTATGTGTATGGATAAGAACATTCCATTTTCTGTCTTCCTTCTCAGACAAGCCTCAGATTTTTCAGGAGATGCAAGTTACCTAAACAAGGAACAGTCATCCCTTAGGAAGATACTACACCACAAATAAATTACGGTCTTGAAGCA
Organism: Rhynchotus rufescens; assembly: GCA_032273925.1. NCBI lineage: Eukaryota > Metazoa > Chordata > Aves > Tinamiformes > Tinamidae > Rhynchotus > Rhynchotus rufescens. The sequence goes on from JAVCKT010020989.1 coordinate 23,509, forward strand.
GAAATTAATGGGTGAGGCTTTGAGGTTTATTTTGTGCAGTAAGTTCAGACTATCACAGTAGTATCTTCTGGCTTCAGCCGTGCAATCTGATTGTATGTTTTTAAGCTTGCCATTGCTTTGACTTGAGAAACACTCAAGGTGTATTTGTTGGTGCTTTGCCATGCCTTTGCCTTCCTTTTGCATCCACAAGACAGTGTTTTCCTGTTTCTATGTATGTTTGAATACAAAAGAGAAAATCTATGTACGTGCACCTGTAAACTGCACTCTGCAAATGAGTTGTAGGAGAAGGTGCTGCCAAAGCAGGGCCTCTTAAGAAACCTGCAGTCCGGGCTGCAAGACTTCTCTGTTTTGAAACAAGGAAGGCTTTTATAGTAAGTGACTGTATTTCTTGTCTCTTGATCTGTGGCGAGTTTTTGGCTGCCTGATGTGCTTTTAAAGATTGGAGTATGGAAATAGAGGCTGTTTTGCTTTCAGTTGTTAAGCAGTGTTGTGGCTGTGGTCCCCATACATAATTTGCTCCCCACCACATCCCACAAGTGATTTTGATGCTCAGAATAGCATGAGACCTGCTGCATAACAGGAAGGGCTCCATTCTGCTTTTTCCTGCCGGGAGGGGTGAAAAATAATTAGTGCTTAGGAAAGAGCCTAAAATTTGCTGCCTACTTGCCTGACCACAGCAGGACTTAAAACCTTTTGATGGGCCTTAATAATCACCAGTACCTCCAGGGTTTTGTTGTTACAGAGACAGGTAACTGAAATACGTAGAGTAACAAATAAATCAGAGTTAATGCTCTGCTGCTGGCTCTTGTATTGCCTGTGCCAAAAACTAATGGGAAGTATCTGAGCTCGTGGGGCAGTTGTTGCAGATCTGAACAGAAGACAGCCAGGAGAAGCTTATATTGAGTGTTGCTCTGTTTGGCAGTGTTCTCCTTGCTTCTAGCACCTTCCTGTTTTTTTGGATGGCAACAACCTTGATACAGATCATTGCTTGATTGATATGTTTTGAAATTGCTAATGTCATTGGCCATGGAGGCCTGAGCTTCTTGCTGTATAGGAAGAAGCTTCAGGTAGATTTGGCCTGGGAAGTGCTGACATTGTGTGTTGGAGGGTGGTGGGGGCAGAGGGAGCACACTGGGACAAGCACACACTGAGCATGAGGGTGGCTCTCTAATAAGGAGGGACAGCAAAAACTATCTCCGGCCATTCTGTGCTCTCTTTTTAGGGGCAGTGTATTGCTTGTAGCAATCTCTAGAATTAGTATCTCTTGCTGCTAATGAAAATTAATTGTCCCATCAATGCAGTTTTAAGACCACCTGTGGTCCCAGATGTCCTTAGTGTCTTTTTCCACCTCCCTATGAAGAATGGCTCTGGTGCCAGGTTCTGTATAAATTGCTCCTTGTAAAGGCAGGGCAGCCTAGCTGCGTGTCCACCTGTGATCCTCGTGTACTAAGTTTTAAGTCCTGTTCTTAAAGTTTTATTTCTACTATTTGCTTGCAGGAACTAGGCCAACAGCAGGAGAACTTAACTGATCTCACTGATGATTTTGGGAAAGACTATGACTTCTCAGCACCAGAGCCGTCAAATCCTTCAATGGACTTCTCTGCTCCCCCCAGCAAGCACCAGGAACACAGCAGTGAGGGCCCTGCTCATTCTTACACTACAAATGGACCTTTTAGAAATGTTGGTGAGACTGGAGATTCAGGCCTGGGACAGAAGCCTTTCCCTGGCAAAATGGATGCACGGTTGTTTGGAGGCTTTAGGGAACCTGGAAATCCTTTTGCTGCTGCCTTTGGACAAAACAGAGCTTTTCACCAAGACCATTCTTCAGTTGGTGGACTGACAGCTGAAGATATTGATAAAGCCAGACAGGCCAAAACCGGTTCGGAGCAGAAACCTTACAAACAGATGGTATGTGTGTGTATATATATATGTGTGTGTGTGTGTGTTGTTAGTAAGGATTCTTAGCACTGTTTCTTCATTGTCCTTGCCCCTTCCTGTGGTTCTCCCCTCTGACACTTTCACTGTTCCATTCTTGTGGGGATGAAAGGGAAGCATTAGTGCTTCTTAATTTAGATCTGATCTACTGTCAAGCATTTCAGACTGTTCTCTCACACCAGCTCCCTGTATATCAGATGTTTTAGTGTGAGAAGATGTTTAAGACACATGTATAGTGTTAGATTTCAGCTTTATACAAACAAGAACTCTCCTCCCATTCCCTCAGCTGTGAGGACTTGACGTCCTAATGCAATCGTGACAGATCAGTATTTGACACCAGTTTTCAGGGTGAGATTTTGGGCAGATGAGGTCAGCTTAAGGCTGCAGAGGTTTGAGGACTACTCTAAAAGGTCTCATTTGATCTAGAAAGCCCGTCTCTCTTAGCAACTAGTTTTACTGTGATGAAGAAGAACAGACCAGGCCTAAACTTCTCTGTGAAAGTCATGGCTTTCTAAGCTCTGTCTTGCAGCTTTTATAGAGATGAAGGTCATGCTGTCTTGATCACTCGTAGATTGGAGAGTGATGTAGCTCACCAGCTTCATTTCCAGTATCATGCCTTTGTGAGGCCACAGCCTGATGGCCTTTTTTTCTCTTTCTCTGTCTGTCATAGTGGAGAGGCACAATGGAAAACAGAATCTCTCCTCATAATGGAGGATTTGCCAAGACAGAGTCTCCTCTGATTTCTTACCTTCTTCCGCAAATCCCATATCAGATACTAGTGTGGGTTCACGTGTTTGGGGTGTTGCTTCAGTGGAACTTTGTGTTTCCGTGGCTCCAGCTGTCCTGTGTGGGGAGGAGGTATCTGCAGGACTCTGATTACCTTTCATGAGTTGTAAAGCATGTGTGGAAGGGATTGGGCATGGGATTGGGTTAGCATTAGGTATCTTAAAAATATAAGGACTGCTGATGTATAAGTTAAATAAAACCTCTAAACCTGGTTGTCAGCGTTTCTACCTTTCTCAAAGTCTTGTTTGTCAGCATAGTGTATGCTTCACTTGATGGCCGTTGTCCTTCAGAATATCTCAACGTGTATGGGGCTTGATGTCAGAAACTTTCTGTACCTGAGCAATATTCCTTAAGTATGTTAGAAGTTGCATTCTTAATTTGTAGGTATCTGACCTACAGTTCATTTGTGGCTTTTTTCCCTCCCTTTCTTCCTCCTCCCCTATTGCTGCAGCTCAGTGAACGGGCCCGAGAGCGCAAAGTTCCTGTCACACGGATCGGGAGACTCGCCAACTTTGGAGGTGAGGTGGCACCTGCTTTTGCCAAGTCACCAGGCTTGCCCATACTCATTGATGGTCGACTATGACTGTGCTGCTTCTGATGTATTAACTGGTTCTGCTTTGTCTTTAAGCTTGCTAAGCAAGAAAGTTCTTTCCCATAAACAACTGGTGTTTGGTTCAGAGCTTCTTCTCTGTATGGGTCTTGTATATGGGTCTTGGCTTTTGCTCATCATGGTGTTATACTTTTTTTTAAGGGGAAAAAAAAACACCCCGCCACTACCATATCTAACAGTTACTGTAGCAGTATAACAAAGAAAAATGTTTCCCATCCAAATAGACAAACTGACCTTTCAAATGCGTTCTGCAAGCTACTGTTATAACAACTGCTGTGGAGCTGGCCTGTGTTTTCTTTTGTCTTGGGAGCACCGGCTGATGAGATTGCTGGAGCTTAGCTTTCCTCTTGCTGCTTTGAAGTGAAAAGAGGAGTTGCTCCTGCCAGTATATGGCAGATACTACACGCTGCCTTGTTAACACGTACTGGACCCTTCCGTTTCAACAGATGGGGGAGAGAAGTGCAGGTTGTTCTCCAGTCTGCAGAAGTGTTCCAGTCACCGATACGGGATTCCACTCAATTGAAAAACTTCTTCTAGATCTCACAACAGGCTGTGCTGCTGTCAGCACAGACAACAAATTGCTGGACCTATTTGAGTCTCTTTTAACGATCTTTCTGAAACATCTCCAGGTTACTTCCTCAACAGTGATGGAATATACACTATTTTTTTGGTATTGATTTGAGGATACAGACATGATAAGACAAAGTTTGATGTACCTAACTATTGCTTATTAACTACTTTCTTCCAGGTAAAGCATGAATTTAGAGACTGAGTTCTTTTCAGCAAACTCTAGTTGAAACCTAGACTGCAGATGGGAACCGTATTGTACAGCACCAAACATCTTTGATAGTATTAACAATTGGTGCTTATCTAATATCTTATCCCAAGGCATGTTTACATGTCCCTGAGAGAATGGGAGCTATCGCAGCATTGCAGGTGAGGGAGGAAGATCACAGTGGAGCTAGTCTTACTTAGCTGATCATTAGACAGAGTAGTTTCTAAATTGTGTTTTGTGAGCCTGGTGTTTTGAGATAACAGCAACTTGAAGCGGGCTGTGATCCTCTTGCAAGGAGCGTGCTGGTCTTGAGGCTCAAATTCTCTTCCACAACACTTGGCAGAAAAACGTATGGGCAAACTGTGCTGTGTATCTCCAAGGAAGAAAAATATATAGCTTCTCAAATGCAATTTAGATCATTATGCAAAAATGATTATTCTGTGTGTGTGTGTGTGCGCGCCTGTGTTTGGCAGTGTGTTGTGCATGCTAGGAGGAGTTGGTGACAGGGGCTCATTCTTTGCAGTGCAGTATTAAATAGCAAGTGAACTTTATAATAGGGAAGGATGTCTGCCTGTCAAATCTCTTTAACCTTATGCTTCATTGCAGACACTCTGTCCTCTTGGCATGCTTCGTACTCTCTAAAGAGCACAGGAGGCATGATCTGCTTTCTGGAGTGACAAGATCATCCCTTTCAAACTGGTCTGACTATTGTTCTTAAGCTCCATCAGCATCCAAGCCTCCCTCCTAATCCAATGGGAAATGTCTTGCAGCGTTTTTAACTGTCACCTTACGAATTGTTGGATTTATCTGTAGCTTGCTGACAGCTGGTGGATGTGAAGTGGCAGATAACCACAGTTTCTGTGAACTTTGAGTCCCAAATCTGTGGCTGTACATGCTAGCTATTGTCACGCAGAACTGTTGCGTTAGGAAAGGCTGACTCATGCTTTGAGAGGGAGTATAACTAGTTGCCTTCTCCTGCCCCAGGGAAGAGAAAGTGACAGTAGGAAAGAGATATAGAAAGTGACAGAAAGGGACAGTAGGAAAGAGATATTGCTGTTATGCAGCATCCTTTGTCATCCTTCTCATCCTTCTCTTTACCCAGTTTTTGGTCTTACCCCTTCTCTAATTTTCTGTTCATGTGACTGAAATTGTTGACAAGGCTGTTGTATTTGGCCCCTCTTTAGAGGTAGATCTTGTTGCAAAAACTGCAAGGTGTGGAGATTCTCTGTTTGCTGCAGTGTCCGTCCCGTTTCCCCCCTCGCCCCCCCAGTCAAATTACATCTATGAACCATTGTAACACTCCAGATATTATGTGAGCTACGAGGAGCTGCTCTGCTGGATGACTTGGTGTCTTCGGTGCTCAAGGGAGAGATTATGAGGAGTACTTGAATTCTTGCTGGTTCTGCCGAAGTTCAAGTGAATTTCGGAACTTGGCCCCGAGAGGGAAGTGGGTATGGGCTGTGGTTTTCCATGAAGGGCTGGGATGATACTAAATGTCCCTGAGCTCATTAGTTGGCCACTGTCAGATATGGCCTCCAGGATCTTTGTGTGTTCCTGCTCTGTAGGCAGAATAGCAGCTTAAAGGTTGAATGAGAAGTGTCTGTCAACAGAACAGCTAAATAAATATCTTGTTGATCCAGGATAGAGATTTTTTTTTTAGGGGGAGGGGTGGAAAAAAACTCATCCAGTTACAGACAGACTATTCTATTCTCACCTCCTCCCTTTTTCAGGATTAGAGACTGTGCCTTTCACCAGAAAAAACATTAGCTAATGGCAAGAACTGGAATGTGTCATTTGCTGCTTTCCTTTTTTATTTGATTGCTGTGAAGCTCTTGGTGAGCTTTGACTTAAAGCAGACTATTTTCCTCTTAAATCATGAGCTGGGAAGGGCAGTGCTTGGGTGCCTATTTTAGCTGCTACTCGCCCTTACTTCACTGGAAGCCCATCCTTTCTGGGCTTTATTCAGAGAAGTGATTGCTGCAAGAGGTAACGTGTGTACAACTTTTAGAAAATATTTGCAAACTGAGGAGTGAGGCTGGTTTAAGGGAGTTTTTTTTTTGTGTGTGTGTGTGTGTGTGTGTGTGT
>JAVCKT010020990.1:0-15304 GCA_032273925.1 Rhynchotus rufescens
GCTCCGCTTCAGGCTCCTGCTGGGCTCTACAGGAAAAGCATGGGAATATTAACACACACTGCAAATCCCGAATAAAGACACACGAGCTCTCCCTTTTATCCAACCCCGTTCCTGCTCCTTTCCTTCCTTCCCCTGCTGCCGAACCACACACCAAGATCGCGTCTGGGATCTCATGGATCACGTCGCTGCGTCACGGTTGGGTCACTTCTTGGAAAGCGCCTCGCAGGCGGCACGAGGTGCTCACAGGCCTGGACCTGCCTGGGCTGCTGGAAGCGAACGAATGATCCCTGGGCCACTGGAGCGGCCGCACAGACTCATCCAGCCAAGGCACAACATTCTCGCTTAGAGATTTCCGAGCTGAAAACAACATTTTCTCTCTTCCTCCCAGCTCAGCTTCTTCCTGAGCAAACTACCGAGCCACCACCTCTTGCTAGCTGCTGTCACAGTGTTTTTGCAAACAAAAAACCTCTCCGCATTAGATAGAAAACTGGGTAAATAACCACAGACCTGCCCAGGTATCGAGGCTGTGCAGATCCCAGGGGAGTCTAAAGCTCAGGGCACTTCCAGAAGCAGCCCCTTCCCCTCCTTCCCCTCTCCAGACAGGACCACGTTGCACGCAGAAGGCTCCGCAGGACCGAGGCGAACCCCCGCGATGCTCCAGGCTGCATCCCGGCCCCGCTGCCCGCGCACCGGAACCGCTCGCGCTTCCGCACAGGCTACCCCAGCTCCACGCAACCCCGGCCGCTTGTTTGCAATGCAAAAATCAAATAAAGAGCTCTTAGCGCAGCAACTATGAGAAATAACATTGCTTTTTAAAAAAAAATCACTAGCATCGAGACACACATTCCTAAGAGCTTGTTCTATATCCGAATGCTTACAACTGCCAGGAGCAACTACAGCAGTTATAAAGGACACGCAGTGAATTCTGCTCACAAGTTTCCCTGACAAGCAACAATAACACCTCTGAGTTTTGGCAAGCGCAGTCTAACCCAGACCGGCAGTTTTAATTGGGTTTATTTACAGTAAGTGCAACCAATTCACACAAAGTATAGTACTGAGTGGCAGATAATTGCATAATACACACTTTTTTTTTTTCCCTTCTATTCAACAACCACATTTCTCACGTTAAAAAAATGGTTCTTTACTGATAAGGCAGAAAATACCATTTCAAAAGGAAACATAGGTTTTGAGGCTGGAAGTCCCTGCTAGAGTTACTCTCGCAAGCAGTGCCCACCCTGTCCACAGGCTGGTTTCAGTAGCCTAAAAGTGAGCCCAGCTCTAAGTGCTCTTCCGTAGCATTGACTGAATCACAGCAGTACCCACCAGGGATCCAGGTCTCATTAAGATATACAAAGAGTTCATAATTTAAACAATAATTCTATTACATTAGCATGGCATAGGTCTGGTGGTAGCACAGGAGAAGCCTTTCTTGCTTTGCCCTTGAAGTGCATCCTTTGCCAGGAGACGAGTGCTCTGCAGACCGGGTTGACCTCAACCCTTCCATCTCCACGCAAGGCTCCACGGATGCATTCCCGGGAATCCACCCTGCTAGCAAAACACTTGGTGTTTGAGCAGACATTAGCTACAGTGAGTGAGAAAAGGCATTGAAATATGATTTCCATGACCGACATGGGCAGGGCGTTCCCAAGCCAGGCCCCTGCCGTGTGGTTAACGCTGTCCACGCTTTTAACGAGACTTCTCCATCCAGTCTAGGAGGATATCAAGCTCGCCTAAGGATTTCATTGCTGCAGACGTGACATTCAGCTGAAACAGACAGAAAGGATCCATAAGTAACGATAGCAATTATATTAAGGTGAGTCCGAGTACCTTAATTGAGTACCTTACTCTGAGTATTAATTAATAGACGTATTGTCACCCACTCACCCCTCTGTAGTTGGTGAGTATTTGCTTGAACTTCTCTGTGGACTCCTGGCCACACTTGCACATGTTTTGGTTATGCTAGAAGAATAAGAGAGAATTCATTTGTTTAGAGCTTTCATTTTTAAAAATAAGAGATCACTTTCTAACTACGGTGGAAATTATTGTGCAGACGGAGTCTTTGTGAAACTGAGAAAGGCTGCACTCCCCAAACCCAGCTCCAGCTCAGAACTTGCTCCGACAGAGAGGCCTGGTAGAAATTGTAGTTTTGGGGGCTAACGTGGGAGGTGGCAAATGCAAAGCCCTCTCAGTGCACATGCAGCCTCGCCGCTTCATGTCCCTCCTCCACATCTCTCTGGTTAAAACTATGTTTATAAATAAAGATTTTGTAACTTTATAAAATGCCTGGCTCTACTTATGTACCAGACACAGGTGTAAATAAACCCGAGGAGCCGCAGACTTACGCAGCGCGCCAGGTTCCGCTTGATGCTGAGGAAAGAGTTGGCGATGCTGCTGATCTTTCTGTTGACGTAGGAGTCCTCGGTCGTGCAGTATTTGAAGACTTTGTCCACGTAGAAGTTGAAGAGGTGATGGATGATGCAACATTTTTCTGAAGACTTAAGCAATATATTTTTATTTTAAAGGTCTTCCAAAGGGCTCTACGCCCACAGTTTCCAGCAGACTCTGTCCCCCAGCAGAACGTGCCACCTCTGCCACTAGATGTAGCTGATAGGGCAATGTTTGGGACATACACTTTGCCTTGAGGGAGACTGATAATACGTAGAGGTCATTATTATAAACTGATTTTCCTGGAGATCAGCATTCAGTAAATCCCATTTAGTCACTAAAAGAGCTGCCCATTTCCAAGCTGGGTATTAGAGGACCCAAAAAGAGCAACAGGAGAGGCCAGCAAGGCACCTACCTTGATCTTGTGCAGGGAGTGCGGGTGGGACAGGATGCTCACGGTGCGGATGGGGTCTCTGCCTTGCTGTGCAGGCAAAGAGATGCAATGAAATTGCATTGCATTTGCAAATGCAATGCAATTGCAAAGATGCAATTGCAAATGCAATGCAATTGCAAAGAGATGGAATCTGCTCTCACCGCGATGGAGCCACTTTGGGAAGGGCTTTCCCACCCCACTGGAGCCCCCGGCAATACTTACAATATTGGCTTTAATCGCTGCAAAACCAGCCCTGATTTCAGTCATGCTCATGGAAATCCGGCAAGGTCCAAAGTGGAAGAGTTTGTTCCCGTTCACCAGCATGGACCAGCACATAGCGGAGAAAAGGAAAATGTGAGAGCCCTTCATGCCGTGAGGAAGTGCAAAACCTGCCTCGGGGACCTGCACAACGAAAGGACAGGATTTCCTCATTATCTTTCCTCCAAAAAACAGAAAAATAAGCAAAAGTTATTACTTTTTTAATGCAATTACTTTGCATTAAGATTGCAAATACATGTTTTCTGAGCTTCCCTTACCTCTTCTTCGGCTACACACACATGCAAAGGAATAGCTCAGGTCTCAGTAAAAATACCCTGAACCCAATTCGTTCATATATGCTATGAGTGGAGAACATAATGGTGCTATTTATGAAAAGGCACAGATTTTAGATATTATTGGTTGCATAGGTACATGTGCATTAGAACACACTGGTCAGCGTGTTCTCACATCTCAGATGCAAGAGCTGGAAAAAGAAAAGCATTAAATATCTCAAAGAAGAAAAAAGGCTGAAAATATCGGTAAAATCCAGCAGATAGATAAAGATTCTCTCAAAAATTTTCAGTGGAAAAATAAGTGCTACTAAATTTAGCAGTTAAAAGTCTCCCAATTCAAAGAAAGCAGGACTGAAGGCAACTGCCTGAGAGCAGGAGCTCTGACAAAGAGGCCACTACAGCAGTAGGAGCAATTAGGTGTAAATTCGTACAGCAGAAGGACAAAAATCAGCGTTTTACCTTCTTGCTGCGACGCAGACTCAGCCGTCTCTCGGATCTCTGACCTGAAGCGCTCCGAGGAACATGTTTTTATCAAGGCAGAGGGAGGAAATAACTCTGGGATTAACTTTTGGGATTTTTCTCCCTTTTCCCAGCACAGATTTCCCTTTGTAATTTGCTGAATTAATTACTCAGTGAAAGGGACCAGCTCATGCACCCACAGGTGTTTCTCTTGCATATGGAGGCGGGAAATCCTGGCATTTCCTTATCATCCCTTTTTCAGGAAGAAGGATGCGGCCGAAAGGAGGGACCGTCATTGGGGCTGCGTCTCCCGGATCGCTGCACTTGGAGACGGCGACAGCAGCCACAATTCCAGCTGCCTCAGCTGGGGGCTGAGGAATCTTCCTGGACAAGAGTCTTTCCAGCCTCCAAAAAGGGGAAATATATATATATATACATATATATATATATACATATATAGCAGGAAAGGGCCTTGCAGCATCAGCGCATGAGAGGTTATGGTCTGGGCATCCCACAGCCGGAGCATTTCTGGTGTTTTCACTAGGTTTCAGGAGCATTTCTGGTGTTTTCACTAGGGTTTCAGGAGCATCCGTGTTTTAGGCGATGGTGCACGGTCCGAAGTTACCGTCCTGCGAAGGAAGGGAGATTTCACTGAGACTGCTCCACGTCTGTCAGCCCTGCAGCAGCCAGAGACGCTCCCCGCATTGAGGAGGGCTCCCTCGCACGGCTGCGGGTATCGGAGGCATCGCCTGCTGCTCCAGCTCCAGGAGCACACATCCCCGTGTGCCGTCCGGGACACCCATCCTGGGAAGGTGCAAAGGGCTGGTGCCCAGGAGGATCTTAGGATATCTCTGCACCTTGCCTTTGGCTCCAAGGGTGGTTCTGTGGCCCCTCTGGGCAGAACACGGTGTGGTCTGCAAGGAAAAAGGAGCATGGAACAACATCCTTGGACTGCTCCGTCCCCAGAGGAGGAGCCAGGGGACTAGAGGACACGGGCATGGCAAAGGAGGACCTTTAGTGCCCGGCAAACCTCTAAGAGCCCTGGATAAGGGTGCATGACCCATACAGTGTGGGCATAGCTTGTGCCTATGGCTCTGCAGCTCAGAGCAACTATAGAGAAGTTTCCCAGGTGAGTAATTTATTGATAACAAACTCAACCCTGAGACTATATCCATCATCACGGTAAGACTAGACAAACACTCTTTATGCCCAGGCTAGTCACAGTTTTGCATACCTCCGAGATCCCCACCACACACCCAGCAAACGCCGACTTCAGCCCCTGGATCTCACTCGATAAATGAAAATAATCCCAAGGCAGGTCCCAATCTGCAGCAGGTGCGCTCCGTGCTGCCGCGGTGCCGGGGCCATGCTGAGCAGCACGCGGCGGGCAGGGCCGGGGCCTCCACCCTGAATTCCCCGTTTCGGGGTGTAATTGCAGCAAAAGTTGCACCTGGAGCAGAGAGGCAGCAAGGGCTCCCCGGTGCCAGCAGCGCTCCCAGCTCCACACCCAGCCCGTGAGGAAATGAGGGAAGAGGCAACGAGCTGTTACTTAATTATGTAAATTGCAGATGAGAAGAAGGGGGTTTCTTTTCCTTCTAGTGACTGAACTGATGCTCAAGAGACAGGTGAGCCAAATGCCAGCAGGCAGGAACCCATCGGGCTTAGGAACTGAGAGAGGACAGTCCTAAGGGAGCAAGGTGCTTTATTACCAGGGCTTGGGACGGTGGGGTCATGGCTTGGCCGCGCTGTCCTTTGGAGAGCCGCAGTGACAGCGTGGCCCTTCCCTCAAGGGCAAATAAGGCACACTAGACCCTGGGAGACACAGTGGGGACCGTTGTCACCTCTGCTTTGTGCTTGGCTGGGCCAAGCGAGGGCTCCATGGGACACAGGAGCATCCTGGCGTTTGGGAGCAGGTCTGATCCAGGCCCAGCACAGAAGGCCGAGTACCAGGGACTGGAGCAGGCTTGGATGGAGCCCCAAACACAGCCATTGCCCCCGGCTTGACGCTGCGCCCAGGTGGATCCCTACGTGCACGGAGCTGCGGCAACGGGAAGAGGACGTCAGGGCGGGAGCCAGGCATTGCTCACCTGCTCTGGGAAGGAAAAGGGAAAGAAGAAAGGGATTTCTGGAACACGGGAGCATGACAATGCAGGCGGCAAGATGAGCTAACAAAAGGGGAAAGGAGGCCCCGAGGCGCTCGCTCCGGGTAGCCGAGTTTTTGCATAGGGCAGTGCCCGCCGTGCGGCGCTGCGGGAAGCAGCCCTGTTCTCGGCTTTCTCCTCGTGATGGGGAAGGCTCCTCCCGGGGCACATCACCATAACTACAGGGCAAATTCGAAGGGGATTTTTGGCTGAGCAGCCTCATCCCACCCGTGCCCAGCTCAGGCAATAACTGGCCTGCAGAAATGTGGTGCAAGGAGTAGTGCAAAATCATCATCTTGCCGGCAAACGAGCAGCTGAGATTTTCCCCCGTCCTGCTGCAGGTTCGTGCCCATCTGCGAGCATCATTACCGCGACGGGGCCTCAGTTTCCCTCTGCCTCTGACTCAGTCCCGTGCTTTTCCAGCCTCTCGTTTCCACTGACATCAGTGGGGCGGCACGCGCTGCGGGTGAACGTCAGGCTCATCCGTCGGGCTTTGGACTGACCAAAGCTGCTGCTTTATCCCGAGCACTTGCACGCTGTCCTGGTCCTGCAAAACATCTCACTGCCAATAACCGATCACATGCATTAGCAGGAGATCTCCAGGAAAAGGACATCCCTTGCCAAAGGATTGTAGTTGTGTTGTTAGAGGAAGAAAATGTTTCTGCATGTTTTTTTTTTCCCCAAAAACAGTCACACAGTTGTTCGGCATCTGCTCGTTTCATTTCGCTGCCCTGTGAACTGTCAGACTGTCTTTCACTTACCATAGCCTCATACAATGTGAAATATTAACTGCATTAGTGCTGCCGCTGCAGCTCTGCACTGAGGATTTAATTGTGAAACAGCCAATTAGCAAACTCAGAGTCTCTTCCCTATTGCCTGCAAACAAGTGCTAATCCCCAACAGCCCTCTGGAAACCGCTGGGTTTCCAGCAGTGCTGCAGCGAGACCTTGCACGCTGCAACTGTTCTTCCCACGAGCACCCGCAGCGCCCCAGTTTGCTGCGCGAGATGGAAACGGTGCCTGGGAACAAGCTGCAGCCCGCGACCTCTCCCAGCCCTCCAATCCGGCAGCTTTTCTCCCCAATTCGTGTAAGCAGAGCACCCAGAGCAGCTTCGAGGCGCAGGTAGGATATGGCTCACTCAGCTGCAGCTCTGCAAGGCTGCTGACAGAAGTAGAAAATTGTTTTTCTCAGTAAGCTCCTCGAATGACTCAGAAGAAACTCAGCAGGAGTTGTCGGCTCAGAGGTGCGGTACGTTCTGTGCCCTCTTTTTGCTCACGTTTCTAACCATAACCACTTTAATAATGCTGAAAATTAAACGCCGAGCTCTGCTTTTTATAGGGCTGCAGGCTAAGCGTGGATGAACTCCACAAAAAGCAGCGTTTATTCAGCCAGGGAGGAAGGATTTCAAAAGCCGAGAGGGATCAGGCATCAGGCAAATCCATTTCCAGGATTTCTTCCCCCAAACTGCACTGTCCGGCCCCAACTCAGGACCAGAAAGCAGCGGATGGCTCCACAAGAGTTTGCCCTAATCCACCCAGCAAAGATGAGGAAAGAGGCTTAAGACCAGACCTGCAACCTGAACGCAGTGAAAGCCCAGTGCCAAGTCATGTGCGTGACTCACCCAGGGCCAAGGCAGGATTTTACCCCTAGAGGTTAAAAAATGAAAAAAAAAAAAATCTTTTTTTTTTTCTTTTTCCTCTAAGATGTCCCCGTTGTGGAAGGAGAAGAGCGTGGGGGAGAATCATGCACATTGCCATATCTGTTCTGCAGAAAAGCATTAACTCAGTCATTGGAGGCGGTGTGGGGGGTGTTGAAGGTTAAATACTTGCTTCCCCTGTTTTGATAAAGCACGAGCTAATATTTTGGTTATCATAAATGGCATCTTCCCCAAAGGGAAATGAATATTTCAGGTCTTTACAGCTTCGAGCCTGCTGTGATATACAGCTAAAGAGTAACTCCTGCTTGCTTCTCAGGAGCCACCCCTGCTTGGGCTTCAACAACCACCTCTGCATTTGCAGGCACCGCCGCCTGCAAAGCCCCAGGCAGGAGCTGCATGTTCAAAAAACTATTTCAGCAAAAAACAGAGGAAAAGTTACCTAAAAAGAATGGCTTTGGCACTGAGGAAGAGCAGAAGTTTCCTGCCAAAGAACAACATAAAAGGCAAAAGCCAGGCTGAGATTTGCAGTAGCCACCAGGCACGTGTACGTTTTGAAGAGTCAAATCTGGCACCAGGGCGAAGCGCTGCTTTAATCAATGAGGCTTTTTCAGTTTTCAAGAGGTTTCAGAGCCCTTTTGATGTGGGCATTTGACATATTAGTAATGGAGCTTCTCCAAACAAATGGCTACACCAATGTACAGGAAAAGAGACTGATGAAATGCAGGCCAGATTTCAAGACAAGTTGTACTCGACCTGCAAGCCTGAGTGCTGACAAGACGAATATTTAGCAAAGAAATGAAACTTTCTCGAGAGGTCTTTCGGAGGGGACAGAGCTGCAATCGCCAAATGGGAAAAGTTACTAAAAGATATAACTGCTGCTTTTGAAATCCCTAAGAGATAGGATAGATAAGGATTTTCTATACCGGCCCGGGGATCTCCAGCGGGAGCTGATGGATATTCCCATTTCCAAAGGATTTCGGAGGTGGTGCTGATGGGTTCCTTATTGATGGTTAGGAGAACAAAGCTGAAGCTCTTTCCTTTGAAAACTCACACTTTTGATAAGCGACAGGGTGGCGGGGGTGATGCGGAGCTGCCGGCAACAAGGAGTCACTAAAACAGCCCCGATTACCGCACGCGCACCGGGACAAGGGAGCGCAGAGCAGGGCAGCGCCGCTCAATCCGCACCCAAGCCAGGATTTTGAAACACACCAGGTTCAGCCAGAGACGTGATTTGGTACGCAATTAGCTGTCTTCTCCCAGAAATAGCAAATCACCATCATCTCCTTAAAAGCTTCTGCCAAAAAATACCTTATTGAGGTATGGCTGCAAAATAATATCATTTTGGGGGGAAACTGTGCTTAATCCAGCTTTGAGAGTTTCTGACTCACATCACTTTCCATAAAGGCAAGAGAAAATCCTGCTAAAATGCCTGAGCCTTGGCCAGGCCACCGTGTTCAGCGCCCTGCTCCTCCTGCAGCAGTGCGGGGCAGGAAAGCCGGGTCCTACCAAGACCCCTGCACCTCCGATCCGCCCCACGCTGCCGAGAGGGTAAAACCTGCTGACGGTGCAGGCCCTAAATGATGCCAAATAGAGAAGAAACCGGCTGCTCGCTGCGGTCACATCAATTTTCAAATTATCTGGGGAGCAAATGAATCACTCAGATAGCCAGGCTGAGCGCTCAGAGATTTAGCTTTCACCAAAACCGAAACCTGCATTTCAGTAAATTGGTCGTGGATTCTGCCTGCAGCCCAGCCCTTGAGCACGGGTTTCGGTTTTGCCTGGGTTAATAATGTCTTGAGGATGCAGCAGCTCAGGGCTAAACTGCAGGGCTGCCACGGGGGCAAAGCTGCACGCATGAGAACCAGCAGCGAGGCGTTCCCAAAGTGGGAAGTATTCGGAGCTGCTACAAATTCCAGGTCAGAGCGATAAGAGGAGGAAAAAGAAAGCACAAAAAAGTGCTTTTGACAACAACTCACAGCAACTTGGGTCTTCTGCTTCCAACATTATTTGCCAGCCTAAATCGTGTGCAAGAAGCCGCAGGCGGGATGAGCCCCAAAGGGAGGGTCGTGCCGCAGGGCGGGAGCCGGAGCCGCAGCCGACCGGGGGTCCGGGCTGCTCCGAGCCCCTGCGGCTCCCGACGGAGCCTGAGCACCCGAGCGCTCAGGAAGCAGCCCAGACACCTGCGCCCGTGCAGAGAAGAAAGAAAGGCGCAGAAAGAAGGGCGCTGTGGTCCCCCGGCAGCAACGTTATTTCAGTAGTTGTTTTCAGTAGCTGAGCTCACCGCTCTCGTAACTCACGTTTGCTTTTTCTTTTTGGTTCGGTAGCATTCCATGGGTAAACGCGAGTTTTGCACGCATCCATCTGGCTGAAGTACCTCCCAGGAGCAATATCCATATTCCACCAGCTGCAAAAAACAAAGAGGATCTGAACATATAGAAGTAGAAACTTGTACAGGAAATATCTAAAATCCTAGCACATCTCTCAGAAAAGGAGGTCCATTTATTATCAGAAATCTCTGCTTAGCCATATGGGCTAATTAAATTAAGATTTTATTTTCACCATCGTGCATATTATACGTATTGGAAGAGCACTTTTGTCCATGAATTTCTGACTGAAGCCTAGTTTGAAACTCATGAAATGAAAAGGGGCTGCTAACTGCAAACCATCAACTCAAATAGACAAAAAAGGGAAAACCTGTAATATTGCTTTTCTTTGCCAGAGTAGAGGTACGAGCAGCATTTTGGGGTGATTATTCCTGGAATTGGCATCACAAAAACCTCTACCTTTGCCTCAGCTTTTTAGAAGTGCCTCTGAAATGTTTGATTTGAAAATTGAACTTTTTGAAAGTGTTTGATTTGAAGGAGATTCGGCATGAGCCTGCAGGGCCCGCAGGCCCCTGGGCTCCAGCCCCTGCTCCGAGGTGCCGCCAGGGCTCGGAGGGGATCCGTGGGGATGTGCCCTCAAGGCCACCCCTGCCACACACAGAGAGTCTGGAAGCAGAGGCGGGGGAGAGAGGGAAATCCTCTCTTACAAAATTATTGCTGATAAGCAGCGTCCCGGGTCACCCCTGGGCGCAGCGGTGACCCACCGTCATGTGCCGCGGTCCCCACGGGGCACGAGCTTCGTGGTGCGTCACGGAGGGGAAAAGAAAGCCTGGGAATTTCCAGCCCCCGGCGTGTGCCACACCAAAGACCTCGCTGTGATCCCGCTGGGACGGAGCCCAGCTGCCCCTGGGTACATTGGCCACCAGCATCTCCTGCACGGAGCCTGCTGGAGTCACTGCTTCATCCTCTAGTGAGGCTCTGCCTACGGACACCGGCCCCAGTGTCCACTGTGCAACCATCCCCAGGGGTAACAGTAGCTTGGAAAAAGAGCTTGGGTAGCTTGGCTTAAAGAGCTTGGACTCAGTGATCTCGAAGGTCTTTTCCAACCCTAACTATTCTATGATCCTGGGAAAATGGGCTGATCAGAAGAGCATGGGTGCCAGACGCCTTGGTTTGCCCAGCAGGCAGGGGCTGGAGCTGGAGCGTCCAACCAGCCAGGTGCTGGGAACGGCCCCTTTGCTGGTGTCTCCTTAAAACATCATCATTTTGGCAAAGCAGCCCGTAAAGCACCTGAGAGTCCAGTCCTGGGGACAACCTGTGCAGCCAGAGTCACTGAGAGAGGAAAAAACGGAGAGGTCCCAAGGGCAGAAGTTCTCCCACGCTTTGTGACAACAGTCACGAGGTCCACGTATCTTCCAGGCCTGTCTTGCCTCCCAAGGACAAACCTTGACATAGTTTGTAGGCACATTTCGTATCTGTTTTATCACAGAGACCCCAGCTCATTTTTGAGGTCTTCCTGCTTAGCGTGTAGCAGGGCAGGATGCTCAGCACATGGCCAGGCTCAGCATGAAGGTAAAGAATGCTGCAAAAATAATTATGGTCTCTATTGAGCCCTGCACTTTGCAACTTGAGAAGCTGTATCTATTAAACACACCCAAGAAAGGCTTAAAAGCTGTTTCTCTCACTATTTTTTTACTACTTGATAGAGATCGTTCCTTGATCTAATCAAATAAGACACAGCAAGCAAACTCTACCTATACAATTTTAAAAAGTATTTCTTAGTTAAACTAATCTTTAAAGCACCTAATCTGCTGAATTCTTTGCTAACTCAATCTTTCTAGAACAAGATGTCAGCTTGATTTAGTTCAAATGGAAGATCTGGACTTGATAAGAGATTTCTAATCATATCACTCCAGAAGTCATCATGTTTTCTGTTCATAATTTTACCTATTTCTAGACACTCACATTCTTCTTATTAACAATACTGGTTAAGTTTCCAAGGAGTAATTTGGGATTTACCTGTTGAACTTATATTAATCATATTGCTAAATATAGAGCAAGACTGCTAGAAAGCAAGTTTCCAGAAGTGAAAAATCCCACATTATGTCACGCCAGCAAAAAAATGCTTTATAAAAGATTTAAAAAAGCAGCAGATCATTTTATGTTTAACCCACCAGGAACTGTTAGTCAGCGTCAATACTGCTGAGAGAGCAAGAGCAATTGCAGGCGAAACTGCTGTTCCTACGAGATGAATAAATGGCCACCAAGTCATGGTTCCCCCATCACGTCACAAATATATGACAGTTCTCATGAATCTGAAGCAATGAGAAATGGGAAATTTTGGAATAGGAAGAAAGAAACACTCCATGACGATTGCCTGGAAATCCAGGGGATTCTTCAAGCTGAATCTGTAATAAACCAAGTGTATAACACACAATGTATTTATGCAGAGGCAACGGCAGGGAAGGAGGAGGCAAAAGAGTGGAAAACTTGCCCACATGAACGTCTTGCCAATGGGGGAAAGATGCCGGGGTGGCCCTGGCCCATGGCCGGGCATTGGGACGAGCTCTGGGCAAGGCCGGGCTCAAGCCCAGCGTGCATGCCGGGGGCGATGCCCCGTGCCGGGCAGCCCCGGGCAGGGCAGCGGGTGCCGAGCGCCGCCTCGGAGCAGAGCGGAGCCGGGGGCAGCGGGGCACAACTGTGCGAGTGACTTTTGAGTAACAGCTTTTCCTTCCTGAAATATCTTCTTGGCAGCGCCGAGAGCTGTTTCCTACAGCTCTAGCAACACGCCCACGGCCCCGGACACTCTTTAGGAAAAGGTGCTGCACTCATTCATGCAGCCCGGCCGTAGTAGTGCCGAGGGAGCGCGTTTCCACAGCGCTAAGCAGGGCTGAGTCAGAGCGAAACCGCCCCGGCGCGATGGGTGCGAGGGCAAAGGAAACGCAGGTAAACACGGCGGGGATCACCAGTGCGCAGAGCGCAGTTTCCTTTGTGGAAGGGACACGTCTGCCTGACGCTCTTGCGCACCAGCAAAACAGAGCCGGTTCCAAAACAGGCAGGGAATTGCACAAGAGCCACAAGGGTCTCGGTGCCCCCAGCGGGACCGTGGCTTGAGAGGAAGGCCCTGCGTGTGCCCAGGGCTCCTGCGAGGAGGAGGAGGAGGAGGGAGCCCTGCTTGGCCAGGGGGTTCCTCCGGCCAAGCGCCCGTCTGAGGTCCCTGCTGCCAAATCCATCTGCTCCAAGAGCTTTTGCTCAGCAACCTTCCCCCTAGGGCTGTGGACACCTGAACCGGGCAGGTCCTCCCAAGGCTGGGCTTAGTGCGTCCCAAGGGACTCCAGCACCGAGCTGGCTCCGCTGCAGAGCGGCCGGAGGCGTTGCCTGCAACAGGAAATTGCTCCATTTGGCTCTTTTTGCACCATTTTAGATCTGCTTGTTAAACCAAAGCTCCTTCGGACAACACGCTGGGCTGTGAAGCTTTACTGACCTCAGGCAGATTCAGATCAATCCAAAACAGACAAAAATCCCCCAGGACGGGAGCAAAGGCTGGGATCAGGGAAAGGCGGGATCTTACCAGTGCAACCTCCCTCCTGTTTTTGACTGAGCCATCTTCTGAGCCGCTTCTCCTTCCTCATAACTTCTGGCTGGGAGTCAAGAAAAAACCACACTGATGCAGCAGAGCCTGGGAGAAAAAGGGATCGCTAATGACGCACCGTGATTCAGAGAGCCTTCTAGTGCCCTGCAGTGATTCACTAGAAGATTCCTTCTCCTTCGAAAAAATCATTGACAACAAAACATGACAAATCAAAACACACACAAAAATAGTGACCTTGGGGCCTCCAGGTTATGTAAGTTTTATCCCTTTGCACTCATTCCTGAAGAAACACCAAAGTTTCATCGTTTTGCTCCTGAATACATAGGCGCATATACACATACATTAAACACACGCAAGGGTGTTTTTGCAATAGGGTCCTTCCTAGGGACTTGCAATTTCAGATTGACAAATTCGCAGAGGTTCAGGGCAACAGAGGAGATAAGAAAAGAAGCAATTTGTGTCCAAAGCAATAGAAATGAAAAAGTCTGGGGAGACCAAACTATTTTAAAGGAACACAGGGCTTTTCAAAGAAATCCATTCATTTCAGAAAAAAAAAAGGTAAATTAATCTCCACTTATTTTTCTTGGAGAGTAATTTTGTAATCAAAACCTTTATCACAAGGAAGCAGGAAGATGCATGTGCATAGATATCTATAGAAAGAAAGAGAGGGCAAGGGAGAGCACACATGCACCAGAATAAAAAACAGAAAAGGAGAGAGACAGAGGAATTATCTTTAGCATGGACACAGTCATTTTTATCAGAGCTGGAACGATAACTCTCATTGCACACAACACACCCAAGCTCGTGGAGCCGGCACCATGGTCCATTTACAAGAAAATGAAAATGCTGCAATATGTGGATGGTGAGAATGAGAGAAGAACACCTGGAAGGTGTTCCTTTCATGCCAGGTGAAGGCATTAACTTATAATAATAATAATAAAAATAATAATAAAAATAAAGATAAGATTATTGTTTTATGTGCATTTAAAGAATATCACGAGAATGCCAAAGAAGGAGGCAAGGTGTTTGCACCAGCCCATTAAAAGCAATAAATTGAATTATGCACGGAGCTGGAAACCTTAAGTATAGATATGCTACAGAGATTCAAAAACAGAACCACTTTTTTTTTTTCCTCTAACAATAGGGCATTCATCTAAAAATAAAGATAATCATGAGGATGCAGAAGTAAACTCACACGGCATCTTTTTTTGTTTGCATTGAGCTTTCCTTTTAGCCACATTCAAATTTACAAGAAGCAAGCAATGAAGAAAAAAAAAAAAAAGAAAAGAAAAAAGCAAAGTCTAAGCATAAAAGCTTCGATGGGGTGTGAGGAGAGGAGGGGGGTCAAGGGAACAGGAAACCCAAGTTGACGGGAAACCCAAGTGACATTTGGGTTTAATGAATGACTTAAAACCCCAATATTACTCCTCAGGAAATGGGGAGAGGAAATTGAGAGATGTTTTGAGAGTATAAATGAGGGGCTCCATCAAGGTGAAGGCTGCAGATCTGCGCTTCACCTCCGGAGCAGCTGCACCCAGAAGGGGAGCGAGAGGAAGGGCAGCCCTTGCAGCATGCAGCCCCGCGCAGCCCTGGCGCTCCTGCTCCTGGCTGCCGGCCCCGTGCTCGCCCAGCCCAGCTGCACGCACTTCTCCCAGCTCCTGCCCGCCCATCTCAGAGACCTGAGGATCAAGTTTGAGGAAATTAAAGGCTATTTTGTAAGTAAGGCATAGCCAGGCTCTCCTTCTTCCTGCTATTTGGGTTG
>JAVCKT010020991.1:0-22969 GCA_032273925.1 Rhynchotus rufescens
GGCACACTTTCTGTCAAACAGTGTCTAATACTGGCCTGCTGGACCATTTAAAATGGTGCACTGTTGTACTTACTAAATATATTTATTTAAAATGTGCTAAATTATTCATGAGAGTACAGAAAAGCATCTTTTACAGAACACAAATACAAAAGATATTCTCCACTTTGATACTGACACCCTTTTTACTTTTTATGGATGATGTGAAACAAAACCAAAAAGGTGCTAATGATTAATAATACCTGCTAAGATTTAACAAAGTTTACTTATAGTAGTACAATGTTCTAGAAGAAAACATGAAGATGAATAACATATGGATCTGCTAAATCAAATTATAGCAAAAACAATTTTCTTCAAATTAGTCTTGTTTCCTTCTAATGAAATTCTTATTGCGTTAGAAGCTTCCTTAAGAAATACTCAACCACCTAAACAATAGGCCATAGTACAGACATTAGGTTTTCAATCTCTTGTATAAGTCTGAATCACATAATTCTGTTCTCCATTTCTTAAATTAATTAATGTCCTTCACAAGACTATGGGTTAATTTAAGCCTCAGTGAACAAAGAATTTGGAATATATAAATTCAAGTTGTTCAGTGAGATTCTGAATGTGCTTTGTTTGTTAGTGCTTTGTTTATTCTGCATATAGACATAAATTATTATTTTAAAAATCATTCAATGACTTTAGATGCATGTGTTTTTGGTACCAACTTGAGAGACATTTATTGGGCATGAATCCAGAAAGTGATGAATTCAGTCTGTTGGAGATGATTCAATTGCTTTCCAAAAACCAAGAGAACCCCAGTCAGCCGAATTTGTGGCAAGGATAAATCTTCAGCTTCTTTTACAACTTTACTGTAAGTGTACTAGACACAAACATCAGAAACCATGAGATATCTTTTTTCGAAGAAAAGTGAATAACAAAATACTACAAAAATGAAAACTTTTCATTTTCTTTATTCTCTCTGATCATTGGAGATTTAAAGAGAATTTTAATAAGACACACTAATATTCTTGATATAATATATAGATTTGGTTCAAAATTCCTTGATTTTCTGTGTTTTCTTAACATCGCTCTATAAGAAACTCCACCCTAATAATAATAATTCTAAAATGCAAAATTATAATGATTTTGAAAGGTCCAGTTGCAGAACAGATGGCTATAGCAGCAATGATACATCTGAAAGAAGAAAAATATCAAATTATACAGAAATCTCATAGGATTTTAGAATTACTACAAGTCTTGGAAGAAGTGTTTTGTTGCTTTTTAGTAGTTTTTATTGATGCAATGTATTGCAGCAATTAAAATTCATTCATAATAGAGCTTTATAAAAAGAGAAAATTAAATGAGATTATGTTCCTTCAATACATGTTGGTATTCATTGGAGTTGCAAATGCAACCAATACCAAATATATCTACACTTTTTTTTATTTGTTTGCTTTGTTTTGGAGAACATTGAACATTAAACTGAGCTAGCTTACATTTCTGAACTGACTTCAGAAATCTTTCCATATCAGACTGTATTCTGTAGTATGGTCCTGAAGTATTTAAATTAACTTGAAAATAGAAAACTAGAATCTTAACTCTTACATAGCAATTTTTTTCTATGCATTTTCAAATGGTCAGGGTCCCAGGGACACTGTTAGGCTTTAATGGCCCTGACCTGCCTCGATGGGACCCAAACCATCTGTCCCTTGGCCCAGGAGTGCCTTTCCAGCTCAACCCTCTGCTGATTTTCGGCTGGCAAAGCGAGTCTCAGATCCAGCTTGGAAGTCCATCTGCTATTGAGAGTCTGGATCAGGCCTGGAAAGAGTAACAGGGGTCCAGCATAGTCCTCTCTGATGGCCTGGCTTGGCTGGCGTGATGGGCCTGGGCAGCTGGCCCACAGACCGAGGTCCGTAAGGCCTGGTGCTGCTCTCAGGGACATGACAAGAGTTAAGAATGAGAGGTGGTCACATCCCAGTTGACTGGTAACACTCACTGGTAAATGGATCCCTCACCCACGCTACAATGAAAGAAATTCCTTAACTTTTCACTTCTGCCCTTCCGTAGTGTACTTCCAGCTAAGCTTCCCATCTTAATAAAGAAGGTTTATTTTTGTTTAATGTCCTTATAATACCTAGCAAACTGACAGTTTCTGTATTTCTGCTACTCATATCTTTGTAGCCTTCCTTTTCTAACTATTTAACAAGCTTTGCTTAGAAGAGGCAAATAATTTACTAATAATTTTAGATTCTTTTTGCTTTCTCAAACTTTGTGCATATATTAAAAATATATATATAGTTACATGAATACGGAAGGTAACAAAACCCTTGGTCATAGATCAGATTAAGTAAAATGTCACATGTCAATTTAAAGTCACTGAACTAATCCCTAAATGCTCATAGACCAACACTGAAGAAACAGATATGAATCGTTGGATCTGGCACCAAGTTTAAGAGAGCTGGACTGGTACCAACAGCAATGGCCTACAGTGATTTCAAAATAAATGTTGGAACAGACACCCCAAATGCTTGCCTTGCCATTAAATTCAGTCTTTGAGTAGATCCTTGCTAGCTGTTCTCTAAGTTTATGCTAATGCCAGGGTGAAATAGTCAATTTATTATAGTTTAAATCCCATGAAGACAGCAAAGCCTTGTCAAAGGCCTGTTGGCTCATGAAGAGCTGTATGTGGAGCTCTGTGCTGCAGTAGTTACACTGCTAGTAACACAACTAATCAGCTGAATAATAACATTAGTATCTCACATGGAAGTTAACTCTACAAACTGGCTCTGTAAGATGCGTTGGCTAGCAACTAGTCAAGTCATGACTGTTTTAACTATGCAACTAAAGCAAGTTCCATTAAGTTGCTTGGAGTTGTGAAAGAGTTCAAAATAATTCTATGGTCCCTCTATTCAGCTTCTGGTGAAGTATAAACATTGTGCAATCAGTGACTCTAGAGCAATGTGCTTAACATTCCTGTGCTGAATTTAGGTAATATGACCCAATGGGGGAGGAAAGAGATCAGCCATTTCCCTTTTCCCTGGTGGCTGGAGTACTTTATCACTGGCTTTGAACTTTTTGCTGGATTTCTTTCCAAAATAAATTCTACTTGTCTGCTCAGATGGACTTGTTCTAATTGAGTGTCATTTCTTATGAAACATTCACACTTTGTTGCTCAAGCATCTGATTCTTGCAGAGCTCTGAACAGATTGTCTGCTATCTTTAGGACTTTTTAACTTAGTTCAATAATAAAGAGAAATGTAAACTTACCTCCTGGAGTTGCTATGATACCAGTTTAGCTTTTATTTCTTAGTTTTATTGTATCTTCTGCAACATCCCAAGTAGCAGAGGTAAGAAATTCTATTTAAGGAGTCTACATGGCTGGACAGATGTTTTTTCCAGTTATCTGGAAGGTGAGCTGTTTGTGAATTGTATTGTTTTTTATAAACAATACTTAAATTTGTATATTTCCTTAGAGAATTTTCAGGTGGATCTTCTGGTAAGGTTTTTTTAGCTGATAAGCTTAGCTGATAAGGTAACATTTGTGGAAGTGCTGAGACTATTGAGGCTCTGAAAGTTGTCCGTTTCACTGCCCTAAATACACAGTGTGGACTGCTGGATATCTTGGGATTACAAACCAGGAATACAGATTGAAGATACAAAGACACAGGTAAGCAAGAAGTAGCAAACTGGACAAATAGAAACCTCTAAAACAAGCAGAGTTTTGTCAGAAACAATTCTGGTATTGAGAAAAAGCTTCCAGTGTTTCACTGACTCCTTTAGTTTTATATCATGAAAATGCTGCATATTCCCAGCGTTCTATATTTCCTAATGCATACCTTTCATGAACCGGATATCTTTCCTAAGGATTTATCCTTAAGAAATAAATCTCCAAATCGAGACATTTCTTATAACTAATGTAGTCATATTTTCTTCTATATCTGTCCTGAATACGTATGGAAAAAAATCTTCAATTTTCAAAGTTGCTATGTATACAAAAACACATAGAACTTTACTGTGTTGGAAAATGAAACCACAGCAACATTCTCTGGATTCTGCAAGCAAGCAAAGCAACAGCTGTATAAAGTAGAAAGCAATGACTTCCTGTTGAAAGGAAAGAATTTAAATCAGAATTTGTAAAATACAGTGCAGTATTGGACAGACTCATAAGAATGAAAGTCAAATTCAAGCCAAAAAATTTATGCTTTCAAATATTTCTGGAAGGCAACATCTACAGCTTTCCTATAGGAAATTATTTCGTTCAGGCCAAGGTGACCCATGTATGTATGGTTCAGTGCTATAGGAAGCCTGCCAAGGGTCAGTTCAGAAGGAAAAAAAAGGAGAATACAATTCTTGCTATTACTTCAGATTGCAGAAATAGAATGAGTTTTAGCAGCAGCCAGGAACAGAGACTTAACATTGGAAGGAAACAATATTCCATAATTTTCCTAAATTTTGGTCCAGTCATATTATGTTGCAAAAAAGAAGTCACAGCAGTGTCAAAACAGATATAAAGCATATTTAGCCCTGCAAAACACACTATGAAATATATTATAACTGAGGTTTTGAGAAAGATTCAAAATATGTTAAATACTTTTAGCATTATCCAAGTTGTATGTGAATGTATAAATCAGAAGGAAGATTAGCATTGAAAACAAATAAGGATATATTCATATAGAGGTTATTTTTTAGAAGTAACATTTGATTGATCTATCAACCACTTCAAAATTCTGCTCATTTAAAACTAATTATTCAAGGTTTATTTCAAGTCTCTAGTTTTAGAAATTATAGGTTTGAAAAAATAGGCAAGGGTGAGTAGAAACTGGTTTGAATAGAAAGGGCAAACTTAAACAACCACAAAGTAGGAGTTGGTTCTGAAGTTGTGATACAAATTTTAGTGTAAAATATTCATAGCTTTTTGCTAGAGTAGTGGCTAAAATTCTTGTTATAATGAAGGTGATTGAATTAACCTCCCCGTTCCAAAACCTGCTTATAATGTATGTAAACATATGTATAACATACTTGAAGTTGACAGCGGGTACTACAGATATGAATCAATTAACATAAGAAAATTACATGAAAAGTTTTATATATTTATTTATTTGTTTTATTCATTTGTGCATTTCTATGGTACTGGATACTGATGTTCAGAAAGATCAGATTGATGCTTAGAAAGATCAAACTTCAGCTTGTTTGAAAAGCGGATCTATTTTGACTGATAGCAGTTGATTAAGACAGCAATTAATGATATTTGTGGTGAAAGAGCAACTTCTCCTGGGAATCATCTGCAGGCATAAATCTTTCAGCTGTATCTTATTTGCTAGAACTCCTTAAAGCAACTATAAAACACCCTTTCTCATATCAGTAGACTAATTTGTCAAAGGAACATATTTTTCTATTAAGAAATGTCTTCTTTCCTTTGAAATCTTGGAAACTTTTAGAGGGATAAATCACAGTTTATTTTCTGCAGAAAATGCTTTATGAAAATCCTGAGATTTAAGCCTGACTAGGATAAATGTTTTTGTTTGTATAAAGAGATGATAGACTATAAGATTAATATAATGTGATAGTTTCTGGGCAACTATGAGAGTAATTTTGAATCAGCATGATGAGTTATCTCATTGACACAAGCTGTGTTGGGCTTTGTTTCTTTTTTTTGGCCAGTCTGTTTGACTCATTTAAACCAGATACATATGTATGCTTTATCACCACCCAGCATTATATCTTCTCAGCAGATACAGTAGATGTAATAAATATCCTGCAATGTCTGGGTTACATATATTATTTTTCAGTTGTTGAAGTAAAGCTGTAATTGTGGTTTAGACAATTCAGGCTTTCCATGTGGGACAGAGGAAAGTCCTATATGGAATTATATACATACAACATAAGTGTCATGTAAGCACTAACCTAGCAAACTGCTTCTCCTGTGATAGACTTAAATCATGATGGTAATTATAAGGATTCTACTGAGATTCTTCATTCATTCAAATTTAAGTGCCATCTATATCAAATTTAAGTGCCGTAATCAACTAGATGGTTTTATGGTGTCTTTATGGACTATGAACCCTTTATAACACAAAAATAAGACATTTTTGTCTCTATGTGTTGGGATAAGAATCAAATATGATAAAAAAAAAAAAAAAAACCCAAGCAGTAACATTCTGAAATCTTTCTGAAATGAAAGATAATCAATAATGAGAAACATTTATTTTCAGTGTACCTATCATGTAACACCAATAATGACTGTAGCCCTTTTTTTTTGATCTGTCATTTCTCCCTTTTACTATTCTAAACTTTTACTAGGTTACTATTTAAATGTTCTTAAAATGAAGCTACTGAGATGATGTGTGATACAAAGCTTTAAAATATCAGAAAGCTATTAAATTTTATAATACTAAGTAGCTGCACTTTGTACTCTTGCAAAGTTTTGCATTTTGCATTCTTGCGGTCGGAAATCAAATGCTTTCCCGCAACTACAATAATGCTTTTTATGTTAATTTTCTAAAATTTGGTTTACATTATTATTAAAAAAAAATTTTAAAATGTCAAGAATATTAACTAAATAAAAGAACCCTATTTAACCCTGTAAAGCAAAAATAGCTTTAATTTTTGCTTTTTTTTTTTTCCCAAGTAGTTCTTTGTTTTTAAGGAGCTCAAAGGTCAGGTTGTGGAAAAAGGCAAGTGTCCTGAACTGATATTTAGAAAAATACCTCTTAAATCTCTAAAGAAACTAACGCTATCCTCATATTCTGGCATAAACTCAACATTTATTTTTAATCACTATTTATTTCAATGTTTTCATATTGGAGGGATTGTAGTAACCAAAATAAATACTGTGATTGAGCTACACTTTCTATAAATTAGAAAGCTTATGTATATCATCTTTTTGATAGAGAAGAGTTATTAAAAACTGTTTCAATCTATTGGAAGCTTTCTCTTAGCATAAATAGACAGTTTAGAAGAGTGGCTGCTTAAGTGGATTACTTAAACAGTTGAAAGTCTAGTTGCTTTAGAAAGAAACACTTTTTCTTTAATGGTACAAAGAACATATTCCTTGACCTGCAAAAGAAAAGAAAAAACAGCTGACAGGCTGTTCATCATGTGTTGTTTCTGTCACTTTGCACCCCAAAGAAGTAGTATCTATCTACTTCAGAAGACACTCCGCAACCACTTCCATTTTTTTTTTCAGAACATGTTACAGTTAAGTGAGTGCCTTAATTATTATGTTGTTTGTTCCGTTATACTGTGATTGCTTATACTTTGTAAAACACAGAGTTCTCTTGAAGTTCTTTAATCAGCTAGTAGGTACTAGATAGTGGTAATCAGCTCAGTTCCTAGGTTCTTAATTTTGAGCTCTAGAAACACCAACTCATCTCTATCTGCAATTTAGGTCCTTAAAATAACTTTATTGTTATTTTATAAATGTTATGTTATTGTATAAAATAAAATTGTATGGCACCTCAAGCTCTTAAGAGAGGCTATTTATTTTTATCTTAATATCATAATATAATAACTAAGTATATATATCTGAATAAATATATCATGAGTAATAGTTTAATCCCTAAAGCCCAATTTTCCTATCTCTTTCAATGATGTCAAGAATAAACATTTTTATTGTCCTTGATTTATTTTATTTTGTTCTTCAATTCAACTGGAGTTTAAATCATGACATATGGAAATAATAGATGGTAATAGCTGAGACTGATATTAAGATGGTAGATTTTTTTATTATTATTATTTTTTCATGAAGTACTTCTCATTATGGCAATTTCTTAACAATATAACCTATCCTATTTTCCAAAATAAATTCTGTAATACAGTCAAACTTTAGTGTAGTGTGTGAAAGAAATTACCATCCTGACCATTTCTAATATATTGGCTTAGTATGCTGGTACAGCATGCAAAATTACATGGAAATTTAATGTCAATGTGTTTTATCTTTGAATCATTCATGGTACCGTGCACTTCTGTTGGCCTTTGATGTTCTGTAAGAGAGAGTATAATCTAAAAATTTGGCCACTTGTGTTCAAAAGAAAATCATTAATAGCTCATAAGAGTCTTCTCCTCTTCTCACATTCAGTCTCACTGTGTTAGGGAAATAGGAAATCTATTGTTAAAATCTTATGAAAATAATTATAAGGTAAGCAAAATTTAAGTTTTTCCATCTTGGAAAGATAACCTGAATGCAATTACAGGAGATTTTATGATTTCAAACCCCTTACTTATTGTACTAAATCATACTCAGTTTTCTGATTCTGGCAACTCTATATGACCTAAGTCCAGTAAACTGGTCAAACATAATGAAATAAAAATATGCATAAAATATATGCATATTTAGATAATGTTTCATTAAATTAATTATGAAAATTATAGAACAAACACATACACACAAAACATGAAGAAAAGGTGGACAGCTTTTTTGTCTAATACAGATTAGCATGGCTCACGTGATTTTGATGTTTCACTGATTTGTGCCAGCAGAAGTACTAACTTGCTAAATAAAGGTCACAACTGGCAAATTCAAACTATTTCCCTCCTTAATAATTTGATTTTTTTAATTTCAATTTTATTTACATTATTCTGAAATTCAGTGGCCTTTTCTCAAATTCCACAGCTTTCAATTTAGATATCACACCAAACAAATGCAAAATCCATCATAGCAAAGGAAACCCTGAAAGACTAGTAATAAATCATCTGACATCATTTTCTTGTACTTGATAGAATTTTCAGTATGTCATTTTTGCTCAGCTGTGTTATTTCGGGAACAATATTCCAAAAGAATGTATATATGGTCACGCTCATTTGAGGTCATATCATTTTTATTGTTTGGAATGTATACATAACATTCTATAGTGTCCCAATAGCCATGGGGACATAGCAAATAAATTTCAGGATCACAGGTAGAAGATCATTTTTACTTAAAATTTTATTCATTGAACTCCAGTTTCTGAGCACTATTTTGTTTATTTATAGAAAGATAGTATTAACTGGAATTTAAGAATGAAATCTCAGGTCTCCTAAAACCAGTGGGAGGTCTGCCATTAACTTGAGAGAAGCCAAAATTTCACCTCAGTGTTAACAGATTTAGTGGAACATCTGAAAATATGTCTCTGTGCCAAAATAAAATACCATGGAGGATTATGTGTATTTAAAAGATCCATGGAGTTTGTTCAAGAACCCACCCTGGGCAGACTTTCTAGATGGGGAGGGAGCCTTGGCCACTCAGGTCTCCCCACTGGCCTCCTACACCGGCCCCAGCTCTTTGCTGGAGGTTGCCGTGGGAGCTGCGAGCTTGTGTGTGGAAACACTGCTTTCACCCAGCGTATTTATGAGAACATTGGTGGCGTTTAGATGCCTTGTTCCACCCCAAGCCCCATCACTCATATCTGCAGTGGGAGGGCAAAGGAGGAGCGCATTTCCAAGAACTAATAAATTGGAGACTTGATAGGAGACCTTGCTGCAGATGCAGCTGTTTGCTTTTCTGCTCTCCTTGTGGTGTTCTCAGGCTCCAAAGATTGTCCCAGGAAAAGGACACCGGGAAGGAGGAGGGATGGACTGGCAGCTTTTGAGGTTCTGCTTGTGGGCCAAGATCACCAGCAGGTACATGCAGCCGTGCAGGGTGTCCAGTGAGCATCTGCGCTAACTGTGAAGGGCCTGCTTCATTTCCTTGAATCTGCCAGGTCTGAAAACTAAAAAATACCCTTTCTACAACACTTCTTAATATCTATTCTGCCTGTTGATCAAATACCACTATCTGACACCGCCAGCCAAGCAAAGTGACAGAGATGAATGAGACAGCACCAACAAATCAGCAGGGCTAGGGCAGTGGCACTAACGCTTCTCAAAAATTTGATTTTATACTTTGTCCTGCACCTCCTATCAGGGCGTCCTCAGCAAGGCAAGTTTCCTTTGGTCTCAAGCTCATCTTGCGTCATCTCCCAAGGAGGAGTAGCAAAACAGGCTGCTTGCAAGCACGATCCCCAACTGAGTCTCTCCCGAGCCCAGGGCACACAGATCAGCCCAGGTCTCCCGCCTTGTTCCAGCCTGGATCCAGGCCTGACCCAATGCATGAGTCTTCTGGAGATTACCGGGAGGAAAAGGCAAGACGTGGGGACATGGGAGAAGCAACTTGAAGGAACAGCAATGGTGCTGCCTTCTGTTTGCAAACAAGATTTCAGGCTGAACTTATGAGACCTAGATAGTTTGCAATAAAAGCAAGGCTTGCAGTTTAGTGCAAAGATTACCTCCGAGTTTTTACTGAATTGAGACAGGAACTAGATCTTCTTGCACCAAAAGGGCTCTGCAATGTCTCTTTTAAATCTTCCTGCTTGGAAACCTGAACTGCAATGGAGTTTGATAGGATTATTTTATTTACTCCATCTCCTATAGCAAGGCTATTTCTGACTGAATGTCTGGCTCTTGCTATTAAACTGCTCTCATTCTGCTGCTCATCCGACCTGCTTTGCTCAGAGAGCTCAAGGGAAGGCAGCAATAGCAATAAACCACAAGCTGGAGCTTACGTTGCATCTCGATTGCAAGAGATGCAGAAAAAGTGCAAATTAAAACTAAACGTATTTCACGCGGTCTTCCTGCATTGTCAGAAAACACTGAGCACAGAGCCCCATTAAAGCTGGTTCCATCACTGGCAAAAGAAATGCCTAAGTTGTTGTGGAAATGTTGTTAACTCTTGCCACTTTGCACCACTCTCACCCTCGTGCCATGGCCTCTTGAGCTCATGGGAGAAACCCAAATCCACGTCCAGAGGAGAAACTGGAACATCTTCATCTTCTATGGTAGGTACCTCGAGCATCCCCCAACGTGACGGGCTTTGGTGATCATTACCACTGCATGTCACAGCCCTGGGGCTTAAGCACCGTGATCTGCAAATTTAAAGCACCCCTGTGGCAAACCCTCAAAATCAGGGTGATGAGAAAAGCAGGTGCTGTGCCTTTAAGCAACATCTTTTAAGGCCAGCATCATCGAGGACTGAGTTCATTTCTTGGTAATTACAATTAGCATCCTGGAATATGTATTCGTCTTTCCTGATTACAGACATATGGCAAGCCGAAGAGAGGCCAGTCCTTGCTTCCTACACAGATTATTCCCTTCTTCCTTTCCAAAAGGGATTTTTGCATTATAGAAACGAACTCTCCTCTAAAGGACCACTGTGTCCCCATATACACAGCAACCCCTCCAGCCTCTAGTTCAGGAAATACAAACAGAAAAACATTAGCAGAGTTTTTATGTTAATCTAATAGCCTGAAGTTAGCTGGCTTTGCAAAGAACATCTTAATCATGAGTTTTACCCATTTCTCAACCACGAACCATAGACAGCCAAGCTGACCCGTCCTCCCTTGTCCCTACAGGTCGTGGGAATGCTCTGCAGTATCTACCTGTAGCCTTTGATATTTCAGTACCCAGTCTGCTGAGCACTGAAACGGCTGACACAGCCATTTCATCTGGCTGAAATCCTCCCATCTTCACACCAGACAACAATTCAGTGGCAGTATTAGGAAGCAGCCAGTCCTGCTTCCCATGGCAAAACTGGAGCCAGAGACTGATTTGCAAATTCGCAAACATTTTTCCACACAAGTTGCTCTGCAAGATGGTTGCCAGAATGAGAGACGGCTGCGGCAACGTCAGCTTGCCCATCTGCTGCTGCTCTTATTCCTGCAACTCATGTAAAGCTGAGTGCAACTTTCCTGCTAGAAAGACCTCACTGCCTTAGCACATTTTAATGAGTCCTCGATAATTTCTCCCTGTCACAAACTAAGGCTCTGTGAAGCACCCCCAGTTATCCCAGGCATGCTGGTCATGGAAACACATTTGGGATTTCTCTTGTAGAGGCAGCGAGGTGTGCGTTGGGATCAAGGGAAGGGAATCAAATCTGACCAGTGCTGTGATTCCTCTGGCTTCCCTGTGCCATCGCGGAGCCACGGAGCCAGTTCTGTGCATGCACACAGCCCATCAGCCACCTGATCATCCACCTGCCCACAGAGCACTTCCAAGGAAAGACCTTCGTCACTGCAAAAGCCCTTGGGAAAACCTCAGCAGAAAAGGGAAGACAGCAGGAACATTCACATCCATCCCCAACCACCTGCAGAGTAGCAGATCACCTTTAGGAGATGGGCAAGAGAGGAAACCAAGGGGGCAATTCCAACCACCCACGATTCCAAAAGGCCAAGCAGATGCCAAAGCCTTGCTTGAAACGTTTAGGAGCAATCGATAACTGAATTGCACACTGATCCACTTGCCTGAGGTGGTCGGAGGGCCTGTCTAGCATTACTGATGGTCTTTTGCAGGCGCATCAAGCCAGGGAGCCACTATGTGCTAATCGCAGCAAGGATCACCCCGAGAGTTATCCTCCCTCACAGAAATGTTTTGACCAGATGTTCAAAAAAAAAAAAAATCCCAACCTTAAAAACATTTTCCGGCATCAAAAGAAAAGAAGGGATTGCAAAGCTTCAGGAAAGTAGGTCACTTCCAAAGCAGAGAGGAGTTTATTTGGGAAAAAATGTTAACTGCTGCTGAAAGCAGATAGTGGGATATTAGAGAAATCCTGGTGCACCCAGTAGACCCTATTCCTTAGGCATTGGGTTGATTAATGGGAAAAAGAAACCTGGTAATTCTTGCTAGCATGTGATAGATGTTCTGCTGAAGCCTTCCTAGACCATCTGCCTGCATGGTTCATGTAATGAGCTTGATCCAAAGAATAAACAGTGGAAACAAGCACGTTTTAGAGACTCTGCAATGTGCCTCACCTTCAGAGCTTCCAGCAGACACACACTGAAGCCATCCTAAGCACTTGCTAGCAAGTAACAAGATCATTATGAAGACACTCCAACTTGCATGGGAAGGGGAAGCATTATCCTGCATGTAGCACTCAACAGGAAGAAGAGATGCAAAATGAGCTGATATCGTGCCCAAAGGCAGGTTTTGCAGTGCTCTGCCATGGGTTCAGCTACTATACAGCTTGCCTAAAGGAGTCAAAGCTTGGAATACAGGTACATAAAATGGTTGCCGGCCTAGCCTAGCAACGTGCTCTCCTAGGAATGGTATATCCAGGGCAGGGCTGGCCATCATGTCTGCTGGAATCACAGTGTTGCCATTACTTCTACAGGTGAAAAAGAGGAAAAAATAGAGCTATAAAATTCAGGTAGCAGTTTCAGTTTGGACAGGAGGAGCTTTCAGTAGCTCTTTTCCAGGTATTGCAGGAATTTATGTACCACCTTCAGGGACCTAAAAACTCTTCTGTTGGTATCAGTGAATGCCACTACCACCTCCCTTAGCCCAGCAGGACCACACTACTTCCACGTAGGTTTTGCCACATCGAGACTGTTTAGTTCATCACCTGCTGCAGAGGAACCTGGCAGTCATTGGAACGCAACCTGCAGGGTGACAAGTTTTGTAGACAACTGAGTTCAAAGGGAAGGACCAGGAAAAACAGCATCCAAAACTGCTGAGGAGCTTATGAAAGCAAACTGCATCTATCCCATCAGGAGCAGATGTATCTGTGTCTGCCAGCTGGATCTGCCAAACCACAGAATCCGTATGCATCACTGGGGGCTTCCAAAACACAGAGCTCTTCCAGATGCAAACCCAGACCCTGAGACAGCAGATAACAAACGTGAGGTGATGTGCAGATAAACCATAGCGGAGATTTGGAGGACTGGGAATTTTGTTGGAAATATACTTTTATCAGCCTAGAGCCTCTCAAGATACTTCGCATGCTTTCACCAAAGTAAAATGCTTGTGATATATTTAAGTACAGAATTTGCTTTTGTTCCTTATTTCTATTAAAAAGGTCTTTTGAGCCTCCCCAAAATGGTAAAAATTAACCATTATAATTCAATAACACAGGTATTCTCAAAATACCTGTGTCATGATTAAGCATGTGACACACCTACTAATTTACCATTCAGCTAATATTATCTAAAGAATACCCACAAATGCAAAAGATGATCTAAAAAGGGAGATTTACGGGGATGCGCCTTCCTAAGTCGTACCAAAGTTCAAACTTTTGTTCAGGGTTCACTGACTAAATGAAGCTCATGCAAAACATAGGTCAGGTCCTCTGGGAATGTTCTCACTATCCAAAAGAGATGCATCTTGCTGAGTGGTTGCTTGTTAGGATCCATAGCAGGAAAGGGTCAGGACAGGAGTCAGGGGAAATGCTATGGGAAAGCAAGTGCTGCTATGGTGTCTTTTCTCCTATTGTAGCTTCTTTTTCCCTCCCACCCTACTGCTCTGAAAATTAAAAGACAAAAAAGCAATTTGACATTGGTATTGGAGACGCAGGAGACACTGCAACTCGGTGTGGCCGCTGTGTCCAGGCCATGAAGTTTAACCACGCAGTGCCCCACCACCCTACAGCTCAGTGTGGAGTCCCACAAGGATCTCAGGTAGCAGCAGAAGAGCTCGTTACATCTGCACCACAGAGACCATCTCCCTATGGCACCGTGTCTCCAAGACAGAGCTAAAAACTGAAGGGTGTTCCCAGGGAAGACACCTGCTGCGTGACATCGGCACACACACAACGCTGTTGGAATACAGAAGAGCAGAGGCCAGTGGCACATCAACGGCGCTCGCATACCGATGCTGCCTTCAAGTCCCCAGGAGGCTGCTGTGACTCGCTCAGTGCTCTCCGTCCATACCGATCACCACGGAAATCCCAGCTCCATCCTTCCTGGAAGCTGAGGCACGGCTGCAGACTGCTCTGCACCAGCCCCAACTGACTGCTTATGAATTGGAAATTCAGGGTTGTGAACAAAGTTTAGGAGGTCAAGATTAAAATTAAACCCAGATGCTTATTTCCAGACTCATCTTGACAGCTCTCAGAACCTCTGACTTGGTTCTTTTTTCCATATTTTTTCCCCCAGAGCAGTGAAAGATGTAACAGGGACAGAAAGGAGGGAAGCAAACCAAGCACGCACATTCCAGAAGGCAAAGCTTCAGCCAGCCGTGACTCAGGGGAAGGAGAGCCACCCACGGGACCGCAGCGGCCCCGGCTCCCGCCCGCGGCGCCGGTGAGTCAGGAGCCACCCCCTCGCTCGCCCACGCGCCCTCCCGCCGGGCCAGGGCATCCCTCGGGGCCACGCGCCAGGGCCGGCCGCGCGCCAGGGCCGGCCTCGCGCGGCCCTCCCGCCGCGGCGAGAGCCCTCAGGAACGCGGCCCAGCGCCTCCGGGCTCCTGCTCGCGCTTGAGGCCACTACGGGGATTCCCTCCACCCCGGTATCTGTGGGGAAAATGCCAACGCGTCCAAGTGAGGCAGGAGACTGAGGCACCCAGGATTTATGAGCACTGATGTGTGCTTGAAAGGGGCGAGATGATGCGTGGGGATTGCCTTAGTGAGGCCGTGTCAACGTGGCAGCAGGAGCCTCCTTGCGAGGGGTGACCATGCTGCTCAGCACCGTCGCTCCCAACCACTGCCGATACTGCACTGTGGAAGGACAGGTGCTCTTGACCATCCCTCTGCATCCTCCCGATGGGTTGCATTGCAGAGGTCAACCTGTAAGCTAACACCGCGGCTACCTAAACACGAGGCTTCAAACACATCCCCTGGCACAAATCACGTTGCTATTCCTTCAAGACGCAGCAATTTTCATTTTAATGCCGTAATCGTGCCCTCTGCGGACATGCCAGGCTCCACAGACCGTACAGAAATACCAGGGCTGGCTGATTCCAGATCATGTGCTGCTGCGAAAGCCCTGAAGGAGAAGCAAGGCAACGAGCCAAATGAAGGGGCACATGAGAAAAGAGCAAGGCATGAACCGAACTAATGGCTGCTACATTTGCCACTAGCATGCGAGTCCTTCATTGCAATGCTCGCCAACCCGGAATTCAGTACTTTTAGGATATACATTGCCCTTCCTCAGTGCTACCCATGTCCTCTTCTGCATGGGTGGGAAATGACCACGTTGCCCTAAAAATACTCCCGAATGGGAAGGCTGCAGCTTGCCTGCAGCGTGTCCTTAGCAGTGCCGGTTTCTCCCTGAATGTCCTTACCTTCTTGCAGAGAACCATCTGGTGATCGAAGAGAAAGAAAACGCGCTGCTGGTTCCGTCCATAAGGCTGGTAAATCCAGGACATCTCCCCTGTGTAGATCAACTCAGAGCTGCGGTCCAAGATATCGTCTCCCTAGAGGGCACAGAGAACGAAGCAGGGTGAATCACTGCTCCCCACTCGCAGTGAATACTGTCTCTGGGCTAGCTAGGGAGGAGTGGGAATTAAATGCCACTTTAAACCTCCTGCATGTCCCCAAGCTGCCCCACCTGATCAGAAACCAGACCATCCCCACAAGCTGCCTGGCCCTTCTAGCCCATATCATGGCACCCAACTCTCCAGCAGGCAGGAGGGGATGGGAATGGCCGCAGTCTTGCTGTGATGCCTCAAAGCACATCCTCCAAGCAATTCCCTCTTCCACTGCACCAGGACAGGGAATGCCCTTGGGGACCCCTGACATTAGAGCTGTTCAACTCAAGTCCCTGACTAAGCATCTCTGGACATCCCAGCCATGAACAATCAAAGTCAACCAAATTAGGATATCAACTTTCGCTCCCTCGAGGCTGTGCAAACTTATCCTTCCAGACTGCCTCCCTTCCCACTCTTCCAAGCAAACAGATCTGCTTCTCTCGTAGATCGTTAGGGCTCCCCATCTCCAGGAAGCTGTCAGGACCACCTCAGTTGACCAGCAGCAGCCAGCCCCAGCAGCAGCAAGGCTCCCCAGCAGCCTGCAAGGATGCCCTCGCCTCAGCTCTGCCTCCAGCTAATGCTTATTTTCCTCTCCTCTATTTTTTTTTTTTAAAGGATTCATGAGCAGATGGTCTTGGAAACACAGCTCGCTCTCTCCCACTCTCAGAGAGAACAAATGCAGTCACCCTCCACTAATTGGGATGAGCTGGACTTTCTTAAAAGTTAATTAAAATCTATTTATTAAAAGTGGGTGAATTTGCTACCACCTGCCCCGTGGGCATCTCTGTGCATCTCTGCAACACTGCAGAAGAACCTCAGCTGCAGGGTAAGGAGCAGGATGGGGGAGCCCAGGAGGGAAAGCTTTTCCTTTTGGCTCCCAAACTAATATAGATCTGGTTCTGCTGTTGAGTGAGAGCCAGGTCTAGGACAAGGCCATTCCGAAATCTCAGCAGACAGCACGGAAGGCTTCAGCCAGCTATGGTGGGCATCTGGAGAGATGGGCTTTTCTGGTACCGCTTAGGCCTGCAAGTGCCAAAGGAACCAAGCGCCAACCTGCCTTCTAATTTCATGGTTTGGATTTCAAGCTGCTGCTCAGGTAAATGTGTAATTAACCTCTCAGCATCGATCACAAATGAATGCCTGAGCCCCTGGGCCTGGTGACAACGGCCGCTTTGCTAAGTCGCTGCATCATCATGCTGCAGCAGAAACTTTGCAGTGGTCTCAGCAAAGTGTCTATCACCCCCCTCTCTTGGGGGTGATGCTCTTGGGGTCTGATCCCAGTCTTTTCAGAAACTGGGTCCTGCTAAGACGGCTCAGTTATAATCAAGCCTTGCACAAGGAGGCAAACAGGTGGGCTCCAGAAGTTGCAGGCCAGCCTGACTAACCACAAGCTTATGTGAAGAAGATTCATACCAGCCTATGGATGGGAGCTCTTATGAGAGGAGGCGAGCCTAAGAGAGGCTGTCTGCTAAAAATAGAAAGCCAGCTCTGTGCTTTACTCCTGTGGTTGCATCTAAAGCCTG
Source organism: Rhynchotus rufescens (assembly GCA_032273925.1). Lineage (NCBI taxonomy): Eukaryota > Metazoa > Chordata > Aves > Tinamiformes > Tinamidae > Rhynchotus > Rhynchotus rufescens. The sequence continues at coordinate 17,694 of JAVCKT010020991.1, forward strand.
AGGACACACAGAGGACTCTGTAAACACTTCTACTTGATTAGCTGAATCCAGACTGTGTAGTCCCTGCAAGCAATATGAAGGGGGAAAAAATGATAGGATTTGTATTGCATTTTTTATGCTGTGAGAACTATTTATACATACAGTCTATTGGCTAGAAATAGATGGTTCCCAATGCCACGTTTGCAAATTTGGACATATATATTGCAGAGAGCATTAGATTTGCATACAGCTGGCCAGCCTTCAGTCTCCAAGAGCAGCGCTCTCCAAGGCCCTGCCTGCTCCTAAACCCTCGGCTGCTGCGATAATTCTGGCTCGGCTGCGCTGCCAGAGCCTCTTAGAGCAGATGTCATGAGCCTTGAAAGGAGATTTTTGGTCAACACAATTACACCACCTCTCCAAATGGCCAAACATCTGCAAGCAACCTCCAGAGAGGCTAGACCTCCTCTAGCTTTCTGTAAGTTGAGAGAAACACCATTAACGAAGGGGATGGATTTCCAATAGTTCTGCACTATCAGAGGTCTTAGATTGTGGCAGAGACCTCTCTCTTCAGCCCAGTTGCACAATCTGCCCATGTGGGGTGCAGTAATGGGAGCAGCAGGTCCCCCTCGAGCTCACCAGCCCTGCAGGTCCTGGGGTCAGAGCCCAACGCGGTGGCAGGGATCAGCCCTGCCGCTCTGCAGAGATGCAGATCAGCAACTGTGCTGCCAGTGGGCACTGCGGGAAGGGACCCAAGGGCTGAGCAGCATCCCCAAGGAAAAGCCCTTGGAGGAAGCAGCAGAATGAGGGCGAACACTTCCCCGTGAGCTGCAGCGAGCTAAACCACTACTCCTTCCCCATGGGAGCAAGATGCTACCTGGGTGGCTGCAACCGAAGGCTTGGAAATCGCCACTCGTTGGACGCAGGCACCCAAGCCCAGCACCCAACACGGCTTCTGCCACCGTGGCCGGGCAGAAACCCCCCGTGCCTCGTTAGCATTCAGCAAGCAGGGCGCTCTGCTGCCTGCTGTGGCTGCTCTTTAATTAGGGACTGACAGGCTGATTAGCACCCCGGGCTACGGAAAGATCAGAAAAAAAGGAAAGTGAGAGAAATGCTGTCCTTTTAATCAGGCTCATTTTTGATACCTTCTGTGGCTGGGAAAAAAAATAAAATAAGAAAAGAGCCATTGCAGCCCCTGATGTGATCTTTCCCAGGAGGATTTCTCATCAGACCATCCTCACTTTGAAAACACTACATTGGTCACGTGCATCATCCTTTCTTTCTTTCTTTCTTTCTTTCTTTTTCTTGTTTTTTTTTTTTCCCTCTCTCATGTCATTTTGGGATTTAACAGCATAATATTAGGCTGAAGCCAACTATTAAGCATTACATAATTAAGGGCACTGAGGCTGGTTTTAAAGGACCTGTAAATAGCAAGAAGGGGAAGAAATTTAAAAGGGCAGTGTTCGTTATCTTTCTCAAACATACACATATATTTTGCCCTTCATGTAAATTCAGTACTCTCAAAACCTGGCAAATTGGCAACCCAAGGGACTCAGCAATGGAAATATCTAGAAATCTGCATAAAGCAATGCCGTTTGTTTAAAGCTTAGGAGGAGCAGCTTAAGCTTTCCCCATGGCTGACAAGCTGGGCTCTCCCCAGTGTCAGCATCCCACCAACTGGACCAGGGTCCCTGGCCCGTCCCCTGGATGGCCACCATAGGCAAGGGGTGCCAGCCACTCTGCCTCCCTCCTCCAGGCCGTCTTGGGCTGAATGGGAGGACAGTGGATTCTGATCCAGGGGAGACTTTGCTCTGAGGCGGCTCCGACTAACCTCGTGTGCCAGCTTGGCCACTAAATGTCACTGCTTTGATCTGAGGGTAGGGAACCATGGACAAGGGGACAGTGCGGAGTGAAGGAACACACAGGCTGGACCCCAAGAACCACTCCACAACAAGGAGAGCTCCTGGAGCCTGGGAGGTGGTGAAAATCCTCTCCTCTGAGCCATGAGCAAGCACAGGGAATTGGGGGCAGGCAGGGCCAGCGCCTCTCCAGGGCTCTTTACATCTTGGAAATTCAGGTTGCAAAAGCAAGAAAAAAATGAGTCACACGTGGCATCAGTCCAAGCCAGGCTTTTCAGTCAGGACCACGTTCCTGCAAGCTCTGCAGGACCCGCACTTCAAAGCGAGTGGGATCATGTCTGATTTATGGCAGCCAGAGCATTCAGCATCTTCCCTTCAGATTTTGCTCAGTCATGACTCGTACGAGGCTGCCAAAATTGCCAATAATTCCTCAGACTTCATGCCCTGGCTGCCACAGCAGTTATCAGCTACTGCTACAGTCAAGTCACCCTTACATGGTCCCACTTGCAATACAAACCATCTTTCTCTCTTATTTTATTTTCGGGTCACTATTAAGTATTCATCCCAAATAACATCCTCTCTGTATGAGTGTATCTGTAGACATACTCTATTTCCTGGCCTTGAACATTCACAAATATCTCAAATACTCACTCACTAAACACTATTTTTGCTTGGTTTGGATTCTTCCTTTTTTTTTTTTTTAATCTTTTTTATGATCTCATTACAAAACAGTTAAATTTAGAAATTAAAACACAGCTTTCAAGCAGAAAGGCAAAAACGATAGACTAGAGATATGGAAGGAAAACATAGAAACATTTCAACAAAATTAAACATTTCCCCTTGGTCTTCTCTTGAAACAGCCTAACTAATGCAACAGGCTGTGGTAAACCATTAGGTGGAAAATAGGGATCCTCTCTAGCTGGTTTTATGAAGCTTGTACCCCAGGTACTTGGCTCAGCCGAGTGGTATTTTGGAGGCTAGCAGCTTGGACTTGCAAGGCCAAAGACTCTTTGCACAGATCTAGGGCAGATTTAAGTATCTGGCATTGCTTTTGATCTCTCCACCTCTCTTTTTCCAATTTAATTTAGTTAACTTGCGAGTATTTTTTTCCCCTCATCTTCCTGGCCATTACACGGACATCTGTGATGCAGGGGATGCAGGGGCTGGATTTGGGGATTCAGAGGTTACTTCTGAGGCAAAAATCAAGCAGCAAAATCCTCTGCTGGATCAGCTCGCATAATCTAGCGTTCTTACCACAAGCCTATGATTCTTCCTGATCCATAATACAGAAGTAAAAATGGCAAGAAAGCTGCTTTCCTTTGAAGGGGGGCAGGATCTGATTCCCATCGGAGCTCTGCAGTAGCAACAGCAGTGTCTGTTGTGTGATGGAAAGCAGGACATTGCTGCAATAACGTGCTTAAAATATGGAGAAGTAACTGGGCAAAAAAAAACAAACCCTGAAAGTAGGATTTGGAAGTAGGATTTGGCAGGTTCCTAAGGGCAGGATGGGAATAAAGAATGGGTACAGCTAAGCAGGAATGAATTATTAAGGATAAGTAAAAATGAATCAACTGCGCTAATGGCAGTGAAAAAGAAACTACTATACCATAGAGATCCTATATGGAGGTCACCTTGGCCTTCCACTCACACATGAATATTAATTGACTTGGAATTGATCTGTCCTTAATCTAGATTTATTCATCTCAGTGACGGTCCTGGCGTTTCTTACAAAGGACCCCCAGCCGCTCATCACGCAGAGCGTAGTGAAGGCTCAACACAGATCCGATGGCCCTCGTGCCACCTTGGGAGCCGTTTTCTCCTTCCGAAAACGAGTCTGTGTGTCAGGATTAGAGCATGCTTTCTTCCCAGTGAGCAGCAATAAAACAATCAGGGAAACCATCTGCGTTCCCTGCTCTATCCGTCACTCAGAATACAAGAACCAACGATCGCCGCGTTTATACACTTTATCCACACAGCCAAAGCTTAATGTCACCCTCCTGAGAGCAATGTAACTAATAAAACACATTTGGAAGGTGATGCACCTGCCTTTCTCCTCCTTTCTCCTCCTCCAAGCCTTCCTACATCTATTCTTGGAAAAAAAAAACTATTTAAAGTTTCACAATCGGCTCTATACATTCATTTTCATAGTTTGGTCCCATTGACTTTAATGTTGAGTTATTCCAGACCTTCATAACTGTAAAGAGAAGGGAAGTCGTTCCACTGCTATATGTATCTACTTGCTAAACACATGGCTTGATTTAAAATAGAAGGGGATTTACAAAAATCAGACTTTGGTTCAATTCAAAATCCCTACTAACAAGTCGCATCCATACAACAATTTAAAAATTCAGGGAGGAAAAGAAAAGGAGAACAAAAGTGTGTTTTAGACTGGAAAAAAAACAAAACAAAATAGCACAGCAGACTGGAGGCCTGGTAGTGAGGCTGCTGACTTTGCCTTGCCTTCAATTCTCAGTTCATTGATCATACCATGACTAAAGGCTTGGTTCAAAAACCTATTTATATGACTACTCACTTTAAATGTGTAAATGGCTTTGCTAGCTTCAGCTTAATGTTTTGGCTTCTAACCATAAAGCAATCACCGGGAGAGGTTTCCCCACTGTCTTAAGCTGTCCAAATTCCCATGGTTTTCTACTACCTCTTTCTAGAAGAGGTACCTGACAAATACCTGCCCAGAGTTTGATTCAGATGTCACAACGCAACGACACTGCAATCACCAGACTTACTCCAAATTTGTATCAGAGAAACAAGAAATAGAGCTTAAACAACCTTCAGAGTACCACTAGTGTTCTACATCTTAAACACCATCTACGATCAATGGTCAATATGTCATCATCTCTGTTCTGAGCTTAATCCTGCTTCTGGGATATTCTCCAAACACATACCCCATGCAGGTCACATGAAACAAGTTACATGTTCTAGGATGATTCATAAAAAAGTGCATGGAATTTACTTTTTTCCAGGCCTAATAGCAGCAAAGGAGGACACAGTGGGTACGTTACCTCCCAGTCCAGAACGGAGGCCTGCCACTGCGCTATCTTGTCGATGTTCTCCAGCCTCCTCTTCCGCTCGTTGATCTGTTGAGTCACGTTCCTCATGACTGCGAGTGCGGCAGCCACATACCTGTAGTCACTGCCAAACACAGAAAGGAGAACGTGACCACGAGCCTGCGATGCACTGGAGATGTACAGGAGTCTATCCTTAGCAGTGATGTCATCTCACCACCTTTTACATGGAAATGCAGGCAGGATTGCCTGCCACTTGCTCCTATGATGTTGTATCTTTTCCACCAGCAATAACCTTCCTCATTATCCCAAAAGGTCAGTTGCTTAAAACTGAAGCTGTGTGTGTGTGTGTGTGTGTGTGTGTGTGTGTGTGTGTGTGTGGCACACAAGTGGGCCAAGTCCTTGGTTTCCATCAGGA
>JAVCKT010020991.1:25098-56779 GCA_032273925.1 Rhynchotus rufescens
TATAGCCTATAGAACTTCAGGGGTATCAAGGTCTCATCTTAGTCTACTCTTGTAGACTACTTAAGAGCAGACTCTTAGTCTACTCTTGCATGGCCAAGCCACAGGCTTCCCTGGCCCCACTGTCTGCCTACATTTGCCAGCGTAGCTAGAAGGGCAGAAGAACCAGCCACCACAGTGAAATCTCACTCTCCCAATACACTCTGCCCAGTTTGCCCAGTTTGACCAGGAACCAATAAAACCACCAGTGGAAACACTACTAGTAAATGATCTCACAGTCTTTAAGATGTTAGGTCCCGTCCAAGCCATAAGGTGATTCCAGTAGTATCACCAAGCATTTATCCTGTGGCATTTGCTCTCACTCACTGCAAACTTCAGGTGAGCAAATCAAAGTAATTCTCTCTTTTTTTTTTCTCCCCAGACAGGCGTGTGAGTGTAATAACACAGAGTGAAAATAGTTTCCTGCCAGAGCCAGCGAAGATGATGATCAGTCTTTTCAAAAAGTGATGCTGAAATCAATGTTATTGATTTCCACCCTGTGCTTGCTTTTCCATTCCAAGGAACCTTAATGTTCATTTCAATTGGAAAGACAGACAGGGCCCGCTGCTGTAATGCCATCATAATTTATTGTTAACTAAAGGGTTGATATTGACTGCTGACTAATGAGAAAAAGTGAGCTATTGGGCAGCTGCTGGGGGAATGGCTTCATTGATTATTGCTAAGGATTGCACTGGTGACCGTTAAAACAGGGGTGAACTAGAGTGAATCCCTGCATCCATTTCCCCATGTTATACAGAAACAATATTAAATAATCACAATGCAACATACAACTAAATTTTATCTGCTATTTGTCCATCCTTTCTTGGATGAAATCTTGAGATCCATTCTCAAATTTCAATCATTCCGTATGTCCAATTCAAGTTGAGGTTAAAAAAAATCAAACAAACTACAAATTCAAAAAAATTAGGACTAGTCTTAAAAAAGAAAACAACAGGGTAATAGAGATTGGGATATCTGGCTTATAAACAGTGATGTACAATGAAGAAACAGAGGATTCTGTGCTATGCTGGAGACACATTTATCTGACCTTTGCAATATCCATGAGATCAGGATGGTTCTACAGAGCTAGGGAAAGGTGTAGGGGTTAGAGAGTCACCACTAACCCCCTTGGCAGCTCTGCCCATGCCAGCTGTGGTGGCACCCATGAGTAGAGTCTCCACCATCCCGCCTCCCGCGGGCATGCAGCTCTTGCCTCAACACCTGCAGAGGGGACACTGGGGACGCTAGCAAGCTGCACTTATGACCTTCATATATTTAATTTATATTACGCTGCTGTGAGTCTTTAGGAGGTGAACAGATGTGGCTTTGTGAAAAATTCAAATGAGCCCGTCCCAAAACAATGAGCAATTCAGCGGAGTGGGGCTTTGAAAAACACCCCCTGGTTGCCTCCGCGCCGAGCGGGCCACTGCCAGTCATGCTGGCTTTATCTTGGCAATGCTAATTCATTAATTCTCCTGTTCTGGCTGAAGAGGAATCCCATGTTTTCTTTCACACAGTAATGAAGCAAGAGCTGGGACTGAACTTCTTGTGCTCCTAGCTCCTGTCTGTGGCTGAGCTGGCAAAAACTTAGAAGAAAAGTAATAGAAGCAAAGCATTTTGGCCAGTGATTTAATAGTAGGATAGCATTAACTATGAAATTAAGGTAAATTAATTGTTTGTCGATTATATTTAGGATGCAATGACTTCTTCCTAGTGCTCAATCACAATGCAAGCCTGGGCTCTTGCCAATAACAATGCACCCTCGGGAGAGGGTGATCAGATTTCTGCTATCAGCTCTGCTGTCTGAACTGCTACAGAGAAGATGCAGAGGTAGAGAAAAAAGAATATAATGTCCTATCTCAGATGATGCTAACACACTTACTTTCATCCTGGTCCTCGTGCTCCTTTCTGAGTTATGTCTTAATCTGTAAATGGTTCATTTGATTTTTTTTTTTTTCCAAAATGGGATTTTCTGCATTCTCATATTAATCTGAGTGCCTAATACTTACTGCAGCCTGTGATGGGCTGGTAGGGAAATTAAGCCACAACATTTGGGATTCTAGAGCTGGTTTCAAGTACCCTTATGATCCTATGAGCGACCTCCAGGTTTTATTTGGCCATGCAGTGAAGAGAGAATCAGAAATTTCTGAAATATTTATGGTCTTTTTCTTTCTCTGAACCATCTTCCTTTGAGTGAGTTTTGGTAGGAGAAAGAAAACTGGCAGGGCAGAGGAAAATCTGTTCTTTCAGATTTTTTGGTTTTACAAGAAGTGATCTCCTAGGTCTTGATCTACACTAGGTCAGGGAATCAGATTGATGGCCCTCACCATAAGCAAAAGAGATCCTGGAAGTTTTAGGAAATTGAAATTAAATTGCCAGGTGCTCCTCAGAACCAAATATAATGGCAAAAGCATCAATGGAGTTAAACAAAATTCAAAAATCTCCCCAAATCCAAGCGTTTTCATCTTGGGAGTTATGGGCCATGCCCAACTGCTGGGCAGGGGGCAACAGAAAGAAGCAGTGAGCCAAACTGCGTGGGAGAAGGCGAGCGTTGCAGTACCTGTGGTCCTGCGCCGTGTACTTCAGCAACTCGGCTAGCTGCAAGGGGTATTTGCAGATCTTCTGCACCGGCGTCAGAAGGAAACCATCTATGGCAATATCAATCATCTGCTGCAACAGACGGCACGCTTCGAAGAAATGCTGGTACCTGCCATCCTTCATCAGCTTGGAAAGCTCCATGCAGGCATCCAAGTGATTGTTACAGTACTCCGAATAGATCCAGAACCCGTCTTGCTGCGGGAGACAGGAGGGGGGATGCACACAGAGAGGAGCACACGTCAGACATACATGGCCAACATGCAACCATCTGTTGTGGGACCTGTTCTGAGGGGTCGACTTGGCCGACCCTGTGTAGATTTGCCTACGGTTATATGGTCACAAAACATCCAAGGTGGAAAAAAAGTCCCAAGAGAAACACATTGGCCCATGTGTGCCCAGCCATCCTTTGCACTTGGTCTAACAAGCAGTCTGGACATGGCCTTGGTAGGATCTCGCTTTTCCGCCTCCATTGACCATGGATGGCAACTGGTCACCCCCTAATTCAGGCTTGGTTCATCTAGGGCTCACCAAGCAGCCAGGCCTTAGAAAGTGAAGTCCAGTCCTTTAAATAGACTTGACCAGCAACTCCTAGTACTCAGATAATTCACTTTTCTGGGGATAGGGAAGCCTGTGCCTGACTGCGTGCCATGTGCTGAGCACCTCTCTCTTACTCAAGTCTCTGAGCAACAAAATACTTTACAGATTCAAATAACCAAATCTGAGTATCCTTCTATCTCAGCTTCCCAAACACTTATACAGGGATAATTTATCAGGAATTCATTAGTTGGTTTTCAGCCCCATGGGAATGACAACAGATCAGATGAGGTAGGGGTACCGCATGCCCAGGATGGGCCATGGGATAAGATGCTGTCCCTCCAGCACATCACTGCTTTGCCAAATGCTAGTTATAATTTCCATTTTCTTAAAAAAAAAAAAAAAAAAAAAAAAAAAAAAAAAAAAAAAAGGCACACAGAGCATGTGAGTTCAAGGGAGGCCAGCCCGGCCTGAGCCTCAGCATGGGGCACAGCCCTCGCTGCCACGGCCAAGAGGCATTTCATTCCTCGTCGCGTGGCGCGATTCTGCTTAATTTCTGGCCAGGGGAATTACTATTTCCGTGCATTGCTCCCCGCTCCCTCGAGCACCTCGCACTAAAGATACACAGAGCGATGCTAATGCCATCATGTAATTTCTCAAAAATAACGCTGCTTTCCAATTAGGAGAGCAGTGATGCTTAAGAGCAGCTGTGAACCTTTCCAGGGCTGCCCTGCTGAAGGTTTCGGACTAATTTCTCTAATTCAGGACTAATCAGTAATTTCTTCTGCAGTAAGTGAATATGGTTAGCTTGGCCTGGTGATAAGGAACAAGGTGAGACATTATGGGAGCTGCATCCTTGGCTGGAGCACCTTGTACATAAGCTCTGGTACAGCACTTTAGTCTCCTTAAAGGGAGGGGAAAAAGGGAGAGAAAAGGATTTTCTCTAAAAGAAAATCAGAAAAAAATGGCCTCTAATTTTCTTGACATTTTGTGACATACTTAAACACCAGCCAGTTCATCATCTCCTGGCTTATATAATGGCAAGATTGGGTGGGTAAAAGCTTCCAGGACTAACTGCATTGTCAGTGAAAATGTCTTTGGTTTGCATCTGGCCCAGGGATCTGCTGTCACCAGCCCAAGGCACCGACCGGCTCCTTCCAACCGGCGTCACTGGGAGCTGCGGCCGCGAGGCTCTCACCCTGCAAACGCATCTCCCAGCCAGGACGAACAGCCTGAGCTTTTGCCTTGCTCTCCTGCTAGGCTAGCAAGCCCCCGACAGTCCACAGTTTTTAGTAGTAAACCCAGCTCTTTGGAAAATGCCAGTTGAAAAGCCCTCTGCTCTTTTTCTAAATTTCCTACAAAAATACTGCTTTGCTTTTGGATCAGCTTCTCTCCTAGGAAGACAATTTATAGGTGAGCAAGATCTCTTTGAGCTCCTTGCAACTCCCTTACCTCTTTCATTCAGCCTTACTGTTTCCTGCAATCTACAAGGGGGCTTAAGTCGTTTTATGAAGAGCAAAAAAAGGTGGGCCTGAGTGATGGAAACATCCCCAAAAATAAAATAAAAAATAAAAATAAAAAAATAAAAAAAGCCAAATGCACTTACATGTTCCAGGAAACATGGTCCGATTTCACTGAGGTGGGGGTCCTCGTTGTTGTACTGTTTCTCCAAGTCCCGGACAAAACCCATCTGGAACCTGTAGATATCTTCAATGTTGCCAAAGATGACCTTCAGCTGCTCATCACTGAACATATCCCTCCTCTTCCGGCACTGCTTTAAATAACCCTACAAGGAGTAAGAAAGAGCAAGGCATAAAATAACCTGAATTCTGTCAATCCCAGGAGAGTGTCAAGAAGGTAAACACCTCTTGTTTTAGAGAAGGAAGCAGTATATATAGCTGGGTGCTTTTACTGCTGCAACTCCCTTGGCTCGCTGCAAAGGGAGAGTTGTCCCCGGCACCTCAGCCCTCACAACCTGCAGCCTCCCTGGCTCTACCCGCAGGCAAAGGTGGACTGATGGCTCCCGAAAGGAAAGGCAGCGCCTCGGAGCCCACCAGCTCTCCCCAACGTCTGGGCTTCCTGGCCACTGGGCTAGCGGCGCGAGCTGCCGATTAATGCCACCTAGAGGTACACGGCATTATTTTAACTTTGGCTTCCTGCTCCTTATTTGCATCCCCCAAATCCACTATTCCAAGCAGTGTAAAAGGAGGCAGAAAATCAGTCCTGTTGTCTCAGCTTTTGCCTTTCTTTCTCTTCCTTTCTTCAGCAGGACTGGGTGGAAAGGCTTTGTGTCCTGTTCTCTACAAACATCAGACTCTGGCAGCATGAGAGATGGATGGTGAAAGAGAGAGCAGGAATTGGGATCCAGAGAGTTTAAGGAAATCTTTCCAAATCACAAAATGAATCTGTGGAGGAGTTTGAAAGAAAAAAAAAAAATCAGCCCTCTGAGTCCCAGCTCAATGCAGCAGTATAAAGATCCTCCTTGTTTATTCTTCATCCACCTAACGATTGGTCCTGACACGAAGCTTAGCCAGACAATACACAGGAGCTGGCCCAGGCACGCACCATCCTGCTTTAACCCAAATTACCAAGAATTCAGACCATGAGCACACGTGGCCTTGGGATGGGCTCAGGACAGCCCGGGCTGTATTCCTGCCCCTGCTCAGACCCCTGTGCCACAACCCTTCAGCTCTCTGCACTTGACGTCCCCATTTTAAACCAGAAACTTTGCACGGGCCAAGTATCAAGTGCTATCTGCTGTCCTAGTCCTGCCTCTGGCCTCTTGACTGAAATGCCAACAGCACAGGGGACATCACGGGATGGCTTTGCCTTTTCTTATGTATGGGGAGAGAGAAGAAACATAAGGAAAAGAGTGCCGATGGTCCCACTTGGATGGCTATATTTGGGCACTATAGATGCTTAGTCACACAGTGAGCAGCCAGCTGGTGACACACAGATGCTGAGGGACAATGCAAACCATTGCAACGCTATAATAAACTGTCCTTCAGCCTCACCATGTGGTTCCTGGGAGGGAGAACTTCACATAGATGAATGATAAACGCAGCTTTGGCCAACACGGCAAAGAGCCAACCTCGGAAATGTCCAGCTTAGCTAAAGGACAACATCTAATGAACTGGCTTGCTCCTTCAGCGGGGAAGCCTGGGTTATGCAGTACCTTTCACACTGGCCAAATGTAGGTCTCTGCTTTCAGGGTTTCCTTGGGAGCTCCTTGCTGACTCATTTTCCTGGGTTTCCCACTTTCATTTATCAAGGCCAGGAGGAATGGGAGCAGGCAGCTTCCTCGCTTACAGGGCAGTTGCAGGGCATATAAAAATCCAAGCCAGCAAGGAATAAAGGAAAAATTGTGCTTTATTGCACTGCTTTTCTTGATCAGCTGCTGATGCCAGAAGAGCTGAAGTAGCCACATGGACTCACCTGGCAAGGTCTGGCTCTCAGACCCCAACTCTGGTGCCAAAAACCAGCTTCCCTTCCTGCCTAACCTGCTCTGAGAGACCAGTCAATGGCTGACTTATGTGAACATCCTTCAGCCTTATAAATAAAGATTTATATATAAAACATTGCAAGTGCCAGCTAGAAGGCGGCTGCATAGTTTTTCCAGTAAATTTACTTCTGTTACGTAAAACAATGTCATCTTCCTCCTGCCCTTTCCATCAGAGTTGCTCAGAGAAGGGATAGCTAACTGATGAGCAGATGTTGGAGACTGGTTTTGCTCAATGAATACCTAAAAATAGCTGTCAGACCGTCTCCCTTTAAAGTACTTTTCCATGTAGTCCCTAAGGCACATTCCAAAGTTGGAAAGTTCTTGTAGAAGGTTGAGTACTAAGTTCTCTCCAAGCCAGTGTGGGCACAGCAAATCAGGAGCAGTGGCTCCCATCCTTTCCCTTGTCTCGCTGACAGAAAGGGGAAGGAGGGGATGAGATCCCAATTTCTTTCCATTTCCAAGCCAGCTTGGAGAAGAACTTGCCTTTTCGACGATCCTCCCGTTTGGACAGCGCCGGGCTGCCTGAGGACACGGCTCTCCTCCCGCCGCAGCTCACGTCACCTCCTTCGCCCCGGCACTCGCTAAGGTGCCTCCGGCCGGAGCGTCACTGCCGCCCTGCCCGTGTCACCCTGCGTCAGGCGCTGCCCCGTCAGCCGCCCGCTCCGGGCCGCGCGCCGCCGCTCCCGCCGCCCCTGCCCTTTGCAGCCACAGCAGCTCCAGGTGTTTGGGGCATCTCCGGAAGGCGAGAGCAGCTCTCGGACTCACGGTGCCCATGAGGATATCTCTGCACACTGGCCATAGACAAAATGGCATTTTGGCCCCAAATCTTCACAAAACGGGATGCTGGACATCCCTGAGCAAGGGCACGGCGCTGGCAGCTGTGATGGCTGCAGAGATGCTGTGATGGGCAGCAGCCTTGCAAAGCTCTGCTTGCACAGGTCGTTTTTATTCTGGTGCCAGCTAGCTTTGGAGCGCCAGCCCTGGCAGGGCTAATACGATGAGTATTATGAATAATACCACAGTGTTTAATAATACACCATCCAACACGGATGTGAAAGCAGAAAAGGAGCAATCTGAGGGCTCTTCATCACCTAGCGGGGCTACAGCCTTGCAATAACTACCACTGTCCCCAGGTCCTCCTGGGTGCCGGCAGGACTTGCTATGCCACGCAGCACTGAGGAGGCAGCTACAGGTTGCTAAACGCAGCACTAAATCAGGTCCAGCCTTCGCCACCTGGCCACAACTCCTCTGTAAACCTCAGCAATTCATCATAAAGCAGCTACCTGCCCCTAAAACAAGGGGCCGAGGGGTAGAGGGGATTTGCCCCCGTCCATCACACTTCTGCCTCTCATCAGTTCACCAAGACCAGGGGAGCTCCAGCTCCAGCCACCCTGCTCCTTTGCACAGACACGGCCCCAGGAGCATTGCAGAAAGAGCTGGCCACAACTCAGCTGTCTCTGAGCCCTCTCCAGGCAGGACAAATTGCTCTGATTACACAGAGCAAAATGAGATTTCCCCAGCAACGGGAAGCCTGACATTTTGCGGATGAGAAGGCCCCGTGCAGCTTCTTCCTTCTTTGGTAGGAGAGGCAGCTGAATCATTCCCAGGACTCTATCCCCAAGGGCAGCTAGAGCCCCTCAAAACCGTTTTGTACCCTATAGAGCAAGGTAAGAGCCCTAGAGATTTCCTTCACATCCAGGGCATATCGTTCGGCGCTGAAAATCATCGTCACTGCCAAACAATTTTTTCTTCCACCTGTTGATAGTCTAACATGGCAAAAGCCTGGGGACATGGCTGGCAAATGCAAGTTCTGGGATGCTTTTTTATTTTTTCTTTTTTACACAGCTCAAACAGGCAAAGAAACAGTATGTGCAGAAGCTCCTCCAGCTCTTTGCTTCTTCAATGCAAACAACCTCTGACGGAAAAAAAACAGTGAAATGAAGCTCCTCTGTTCCCAAGCTGAACACCAAGATGCTTCCATACTTGAGAAGCTTTGCAGTGCCAGGAGCTTTGCTTGTTGCCATTAAGCCTGTGCTGCAAGACATCAAGGCATTGAAGATACCATCCCAGACTGATGGTAGCCATAATATAGCAAAGAACTGGGTTGAGGACATGAGGGATCCAGGGGCCTGGGTCACCTGCACTTGCCCTTCCACCACTGTGATGATGTTACACCCTCCAGCTCACTGGATGCAAACAGGAGCCATCTCAAGCAGGGGAAATCTTGAACATGATGTGGAAGATGGGGATGAAATGGTTAACCGATTTGTTTAATTACAAGCTAATTCCCTCAATCATGAGTTCCAAAGTAGTTAGCAAGAGTTGGCAATGAGATTTCATTAAGAGGAATGCTTGAAAGATAAAAACCTCATCATTTTTTCAGTCAAAGAGGTATGGAAAAAAATCCAAAAATTGTATTTTTGTTAATACAAACTAAAGCTAATTAACAGACCTAGTAGAAAATACTCAGAAGTATCAATATATATTGACAAATAATGCTCCTGTATTATATAGGCTAATTATAACCACACTGTGTCTCCTGCTCCCATCACCTCCATGCAAGCTCTTCACAGCCCACCATGTGTCCTGCAGTGGCACTCAACCCACCCAGCAGTGTGGCCCTTGCTTCACAACTCGCCTCGTACCTCGCAAATGTCCTTGAGGTGCTTGATATAATGACGCTCTGTGCTCATGATTTCGTTGATGACATTGGCTCTCATCTGGTCTCGGTTCTGGAGGGTCCTGCCGAGACAGAGGCAGTCGGCGCTTGGGTCCAAATGGCCATTCTGCACTTCGCTGGTTCCTTCCTCCACACCGTCCTCTTGGTTCACCCATAGCTGTGAGGAGAAGAGGGAATAACAAGAGGTTGGAAAGGGGTCAGGAGAGTACTGCCTCGAGACTGGCTTGGTAGTTGAGTGGAGGATCACAGAATCACAGTCCCAACTTCATAGTCCACTTTTCCCCGGTGTGTCCCCTCGCTTGGGTGGCTCCCGAAACAGCTCTCAGGAGGACACTGATGCACCAGGACAGCTAGGGGAGCTTAGAGCTTCAAAAAAGCCATTTTTATATTGGCATAACTATCCTCAAATGGTACTCCTTCCATTCACAAAGACATTTTAACTTACAGCCCTTTTGGTCCCAAATAAAAAGTGATCATGTGAAGGCATAACTGGACTGCTGGAGGCTGTTAGGGGCAGTGAACCAAGAGCTGCTCATACATAAAAAAGACTAATCTAAAATAAATATGGTAAATGAATCAAGTTTTCCTCTCAACAGTCAAAGACCAAAATACTGGAGGACTTGAAGCTTAAAACAGATGGACCTGTAAAATGTCAAAATGTCCAAGTAAAGGGGAGGACAGATTGAAAATGAATGGCAGAGCTAACCTAACCTTCTCATTGTGTTTGCCATTCTCATAGTTTTCAATCTTTTCCCCATTATTCAGCCCAAACTCCATTTTCACTACCTTGATCAGCAAAGGCTGCTTTTTTCTACCTTGGTAAAGCAAAGAACACTAAGCCTTCTTCACCCATCACTCTTCCCCCTTGAATGACTCCCCCCAAATGACTGCATTTTGCTCAACAATATCACCATCATTTTAGTTCAAAGCTCTTGAGAAGCAACTCTCTGCCATTAATGCCATCAATTTTAGTGGAGGCTTGGCTCTAAAAACCTCGGGACTGTGCATGGAGTGGGAAGTGGGCTGGGAATGGCACAACTGCATCTGTGAGCTCAGAGGGATGCAGACCCGTGACAACTTTATCACTCATCCAAGCCGAGCATGGGTTGGAAGTCAAGCAGCACTAAGGTAGACATCCATTCCTCCAATCTTGCCATGTGGAAGTGAGAAAGATCTGCCCAGTCCTTCTGCAAAAAGGTGTTTCTGCAGAAACACCTCCCAAGAGCCAACTGCAGCAGCTTGTTACCAAGTGACAGTTCAGGCAGCTTTACAGCACAGAATATTTTTTAAAAAAATCTATTTTCATTTTTAAAAATATATCAAAGCTAACCTTCATGACAGTGGAAGGGAAAAACTGGAAAGCCTGAATCCTGAAGGCTTGGAAACTGGCTCAGAGGAGGGCTCAGAGTCACAGGAGTCCTGCTTTCTTTTTTAATCCTTAATGAAATGTTTGCTCTTTCCTGTCAGAATTCACACTTCCAAGTGGAAAAAAACTGCTGTTCCAATCCAGAGAGCTTCTGTTTTTCATTAAAAACACATGCAGAGGCATCATCATTACATGAGGAAGCCAAATGCTTCTCACATCCAGTGCTCTCCAGCTTCAACCACTGGAAAGCGCGATCCCGTTTAGCAATCCTGCTTTTTTGACCTTTACCTTGAAATTCTGTTAATGTCTGTTTTTAAAAAAAAAAAAAAAAATATTTTTACTTTTGGTAGGGGAATCACTGGTTTCCTCTTGCATTATTTTACTGAAATTCTTTCAAGTGAGGTTGAAATCACCCTGATGGGTAGCCGCTGTACAGGCTTTTAACTTCATCTTAGAGATAAGCACTGGAATTCAGAATTTACACAGTCCACCTTCCGACAAAACAAGCCCAAATCTCAGGCCAGGCCCCTACCCTCACTCAAGGACACGTATCCACCTCGCTGCAGAGAGCTCACTAGCTCCATTGAGAATCATTCTTCCAGGAGATCTTTCCAGGGAAAACCTGGACCAGAGCTACACGGAGTTCCCATCCCAGCTCTACCGCTGACTTTGGGCCAAGCACTTAAATGGCAAAATAGGGATTATGTTCCTCACCACTTACATTATTTATGAATAATTACAGGGTTCTCAGACTGCAAGGTGCAGAGGGGCATGACAACGGCCATGCAGAATTCTAACGTGGACTTCACACATCACTGTGGGCTTGCCCTGTTCTCGTAGCCAAGCCCAGGCAATCCTTGGCCTTGGAAGACCCTTGGTCGGACTCCGTAGGGCTGTTCTCACAACTTGAGCTGCTCCATTCGTACAGCTCCCAAACCCTCCTGCGGAGAGACGGCCGTGCCGCCTTCCCACCAGGAAACATTGCGCGTCCTGCAGCGGGAACGGTGTCCTCCGACCCGCGGCCACCCCCGCCAGCCACATGCTCTCCTCTTCTCCAGCCCGCTCGCCCAGATCGCCAGCCCGGGCTGCTGGAGGCCACAGCAAGGCACAAAAGGCAAACTCTGGGTGACGCTACTTCCCCCAGTACCTTATAAATGTCATATTCAGTCCATCTAGATTCCAAACGTCACTATTTCTGCCCACTCCACAGTCCCTATTCACTAGGATTTAGCCACATGTGACTCCTGCAAACACCCTCCTGCCTAAAATGCTTGAGTTGCTGCAGACAGGAGTCAAGGCAGCACCAATGGCAAAACCCATCTCCTTTGCCTGGGGACTTCACTGTGCTCTGATCACAAGTGCCCTGAGCTGCCTCCGTCAGCACAGCAAAGCCTGTTTGGGAAAAGCAGCTTCAAAACTCCACCTCTTTCCTTCCTGTTTTGCCTATCCCCAGTTTTCCTTACTCAAGACAGGCAGCTGTCAGTCTGTGATGCCTTCCCCATAAAGGCGATGGGAATTAAGTTCCCAAAAGCTTGTCAGCTCCACCACTCTCTAGGTTCCTGTCCCAAGGAATAGGGCCTGTGGCTTGGACAGCATTGCATTCAACTTCTTTTTTGTATTAAAAAACCCCACATTTTTTTAGCAACAATCAACAATCCTACGATACAAATCTGCCTTCTGTGCCTTTTTTAACACCTCAGCAATGCAAAAAAAATGCTGGCACTGAGATGATACAGTCTCCCCCACACACTCCTAAAGGTCTGGCACACAAAAAGAAACAGAGCCTGCCCTGACAAATTGCCATTAGAAAATCATTTCAAGCTCTTCATATTAGGGTTTCGTTAAAGGAGACAGCAAAAGCTATGGGAAAAAAGATCAGGTTGAGTAACATGGGCACTAAGTGACACTGTGCCCCAAAAGGTGGTTGGAGAAGAGCCTCATCATGAGCCTTGTAGCCTCTTTCCTAGCTCAGCCCCAGTTGGGAAGCCACGACTGGCTCCTGCAGAACACCATCATTTGCAGAGGCAGTAAAAAAGCTGAGAGTCAAATACAAAGAGCTCCTTTTGCCTGCGGACCCAGATCCAGGAGCTGGGGAGAGCCGATCGTTTCATTGCGCTAGTAAATGCTCGCTGTGTTTTATGTAAAAGCTGTATAAATGTGATCTATCAATTTGCAGCTTTACCCAAATGGTGCATAAAAACCACCCTGTGGAATCATGCCAACATTAGCTGACCTATAATTGCTATATATTTAGAATGCTGAACACATCCGCTCTGTATGGAGGACATTTCACTCGAGCGGGTGTCGAGGCAAACACCTTACCAGTCTTCACTTAATCTCCTTCCAACGGAGACTTGCAAGAGTGAAACCAGCAGGGAACGTGTTGTCCATGGACGCTGGTTCACCACTAAGCAACACGCCAGATTAACAGTACAGATCCTTAAAGAGGGGTGTTGCATCCCACCAAATCCGAGAGGAGCTGGAACCGGCAACAGGCAGGAAGGCCAGGGGTGCTGAAGGCAGCGCCAGCGGTGGCCCCTGTCACCCGCCACCTCCCACGGGCAGGCCACAGGCACAGCACCGAGCAGGGGACGGCAGCTGGTGTCCTGCAATGGATGCACGGACACGGCAAACGCGCAGGCGCCGCAGGGCAGGGAGCAATTCAGGTGCCCGGCAGGTGAGTCCTGCTCAGGTGCTGGCCCCGTTTTCCCTGGGAACCCTCACCTGGGCGCTGAGTGAATGGGAAGCTGCAGTGGAAGAGGCAGTGGAGCCTTCTCAACCCCAAATTTGCTCCTTAGTTTAGCTTGTAAACACGAGACAGAGAGACCACTGCTGAGGCGTCAGGAAATATATTTTGGAATTTTTCGGCCGTCTGGCATCCAAAAAGATTAAGGGCAGCTGTATAACAAAATTAATCTCCTTCTTTCCCCAAGATGGGTGCATGCTGCTGCTGCTGCCCTAGAGTAAGATCTCTCAATAATAAAAAGCAGTGAATATTCATTTTTGGATTTTTTTCCCACCTCCTAGATCCAGTTTTCTAGCTGCTCTTGCATCACACCTGAGCTACCCTGGAGATGCGATGCTGGGCTCCACAATCAGAAACGCTGCCCTAAGATCATTTTCTTTGTTCTCTTTAAGGAGACCCTAAAGGATGACAGCTGACCAGTGTGCAGCTCTGGAGTGCTAAATAATATATGGATTTCCTCTTAATATTTGGAGCTCGCCTGTGAGCATGGACATGCTGCTATGCAAGAACTCATTTGCAGAGCATCACGTAAAGACAGCCCAGGGCTACGCTGTTCATGAAGAGTTCATCCTCGGCAAGGAGAGCACCAAGCAATTCCCTGCCCTGCACATGAAATTACAAGCACACAAAATCCTTTGCAAAATCCCTGCTGCTCTTGTGACCATGCCCCCCTCCTTCTATCCTTCTACCTGTAGGACACTCCAAGACACCAAGGTTGACCTTCGTGTCCTGCAGGAGTACTTCTAAGTGGCTGCCTGGCATGTTCACTTAACAACAGACACTGAGATATAAGGTAGATATCTTAATCTGTCTAAAACCTAGCTCTTTCATTATCCACCTTAAGGCTTCTAGTCTTCCATCCCTCTCTAATGATTTAAGGCTTTCATAACTTGTTTTCTCTGTGTGCACAGCAGCTTCCTAAAGGAAATCACTCACCGTTGCTTACTAAGCTCCAAATTTCACTTCTCCTCTCCTTTGCCTTTTCTTTTCCCCCAGCAAACCATCACTATGTCATCCAATTTCTCCTGGGAAGTTCCCGTGCTCCCCTAAGTTCATGACTCTCATCTCTCCCAGGTTCCTCAGCCCCAAGCTCCAGCTACAACGCAGATAACATCGGCCTTGGGCAACAGCTTGTGTAGAAAGAGGCTGAGGGAATCGGCAGGTTTCTCTGTCCCTCTGCACTTGCAGATGCGAATCGTTCCTGTTAGGAGATTTTGCAAGTGCCAACTTCTTTGCCAGCAATTTTCATGTGATCTGGCTGCAAAGCAAGAGGCGTTAGACACCGCAGCACAAGCTTGGTTTTTCAGGCCAGCTTTGCTCTCTGAAGAGATCCAAACAACTTCCAGGGGGAAGGAACTTTGCAGAGATCTTGTGTTGCAACCCTGTTAGGACCTATGAAACCTGCACCCTTACAATGCCCTTAAATTAAGTATGCTTGGCTTTAGAGATCTCAGCTCTGCCCCGTCTCTTCCTATGTGAATAGGGCTCCAGGGGTTATTTCCCTGTTTTGATCCTCTGCTAGGCAACTTGTCCTGCTGTTTTCCCCCTCTACACCCATAAGGAAAATACAGTTATACAGGGAAGCAAAATATTCTTCTTAAGCAAACAGAAATTGCTAACTCAGGCAGTTCTCTGCTATCATCTTCAAAGAGCTCAAACGTACAACCATGGAGAGAAAAAAACAGCCACCTCATTAAGCAAGAGTGATCAGATCAGGGTAAGATGTAGGGGAATGAAAAGCAAAATGGTTGCAAGTTATATGGTTCTTGGTGGGACCTGAAAGACCCTAAGCTGGTTGCAGCATCCTGCAAGCTCGAGAGGGGTTGCAGGCATCACTTAGCAAGAAACACTCAGTCTTACTTGGTAAGTAAAGTGGGATGGGGAGAAAAAGGAATATGCCAGAAGAGAAATGAAGAGGCAAGCAAGTGAGCTCAGGTAGCAGAGGAGAGGGGAACACAACAGCCCAAATGGCAGCTGCTTTCACAGCACAGGGCAAGCAGCAAAGGGGGATCTTGATGCAGGAATGTCTCAACGGGTAAGGATTTGAGGGAGAACTAGACAGGCAGAGAGCCAAGGCAAATACTGCACCGCTTTAGGATGCTGCATAGTCTTTGTGTGCTTCACAGAAAACAGTCTCCTCCAGCGCTACCGAGCTTGTCAAATTGCCCGGGAGGTTCAAAGGAAAGTTGTCTTTCAGACAATTTTACAAGGCAAAAGAAATCTTCATTTTTGAACTGTATCTCCTAAGCTTCAAAAGGAATTAAATCTCTGATCCCGCCTATCACACTCTTCACAGAAGGGAGAGAAAAAGGAAGCAGACAAGGTCAATGCTGGTGTCTTGACTCCTCAAGGAAGGCTTGAGGGTGCCCTAATATCGTGGCAGGAGCTGATGGCAGCAAAAAGGGCATCTTCTTGTGCCTTTGCTCTCGTAAGACACAGTGAGATAATAAATGATGTGCTGGAACACTAATTTGTGAGAGGTTGGAGCACCACCCGAGCTGCCCGGGCACAGCAAAGCCTACTCCAGCACAACACCAAACACGAGGGATGCGCTCCTTGTCCCCTTAAAAAATAACCCAAGCTGGTCATGGATTAATTAGTCAATTAATTCTACATCAAACACTGCTGAAGAGCCAAAGCTCAAGGCAGTCTGTGGAAGGAGGAGAGCTGACACCTCCCGCTGCTACACGAAGCCAAGAAAGTTCCCTGGAATGCGGGTCTCCTGTAGCCTGCATAAACTTTAGGCAGCCCAAAATCATCTATTCGAAGCCTACAGAACAGATGCTTGGCTTTCCAAGGAAGAGTTGTCTATGGAGAGAGCTCACAAAACGTGGAGGATCCACAGAAGGATCTGCTCTCTGGACCACAGGAGCGTAGTACAGAGCCAGTACCCACTCTGGTTGTCCTTTATCCCTTCATATTTCCTTTCAAACCTTCTTTGCTCCCCTTTTGCTGATAGAAAACATATATGGTGGCAAATACGGTGAGCAAGACTCTCCTTTTACTATCAGGCCACACTGCCTCTTCAGTCCATTGACCGATTCAAACAATGCTGGCAACGAGACACCGCGATGGGACAAAGAAGAAAGCCACTCACCCTCACGAAGCTGGCGGGAAACCATCCTTCTTCGTCATCAATCTGACCCCACCACCAGTCCTTGTTGGAAGCATCCAGGACCTTGATAACGTCTCCTGCTTTAAACGCCAACTCCCGGTTGGCCATGGTGACGTGATCCCATACTGCCTCAGCACTTACAATAGAACCACCACTGATCAGCTTTAAAAAACAACAGAAAAAGAGACAGTCAGTAAAGGCTCTGTTCTCCAAAATGAACACATTCAAATCCACAACATGCAAAAAAAATAAGCGCTTAACCATAATAAAGCATTTTTCCCCATTCCAACCTGTAATACATTTTATATTCCACCCACACATAAGCAATAAAATATTAATCCAGTCTGCAACCATCTGCACCAACAGCCGTTGTGCTCCTAACCACGTCAGGCCTAGCCTGGAGAATGCAGGAGCAAACACCACGTGTCCGTGTTCAGCATCTCGCAGGTCCTGGGCCACACATGCCAAAAGCAAGACCTCCCCTCTCAATGCAGAGCCGTGTTCCTGGCCGGGCACACCTAGCGAGGCCCTTGGCTTTCAGCTAGAAATTAGGTAGCGTAATGTAGAGCTCCCCTAATGGCCTAAGGGATCGATGGTGCCTTGCAGAGGTATTTGAGTTTCGCTGCCGTTTCCCAAAGCTTGTGCCATTAAAGGAAATAATCTAATCTCCAAGGTTTTGAAGGTATCGCATGCAACTCCAAGCAATGGATTACAATGAATTCTGGGGTGGAGGTATCAAAGGTTCACTAACATATTGAGGAGATTTCTTTTTTTAAAAGTGATTTTATCATTAATTCAATGCTGGTGATATCCTGCCAACTCTGCACCTGAAATCCTCAGGGTATGTGGCAGCCACCTGCAGCAGGTGGGTAGGTCACCACCCTGCTGACCTACCCTGCAACCTTGGGATAGGTCCCAGTCGTTTTGCTCTACCTTCAAGCAACCTTCTCATGATGGCTGTGCTGCCAGCCTTCGTGACGCAAATATCTGCCCACTAGAAACTGGGCTGAGGCCAAATTCGAGTCCTCCAAGGCCCAGCAAGCTTTCACATGAACTCCTGATTTGCTTGGAGGGCGAGCTGGCCCAGCACCACTGTGATGACCTAGAGGTAACACTTTTCATAAATAAGCTTTCGAGCAACCACATTTTCTATAACCTCCTGTTCAGTGCTTGCAGGAAAGACTTGTACAAACAACTGATGTTTGTGCATCCACAAGACAAATCATCCAACCGTACCTGGGATCCCTGCTGCTCCTCAGAATGATAGCCATTGATTTAGCAGAATAATAAATTGCATTTATGTTTCGCTCACTGCAGGAATTCAGCACTGAACAATAAAACTGTCCTAGCAAATACAGACTTTACCCATATGCTAATCTGCTTGTCAGAGCCAGCCTGCACCTCACTCATTAATTCTGCAGTCAGAGATGCACCAGGTGCTCAGCCCCGAATCAGAGTTTGAGCTTGCAAGACAAGAGCTCAACACTGCAGACCTTTCATGTGGCTACTCTTCCCCAACCTCAGATGGACCTGATCTACAAGCTGAAATTGCACATGAGTACATCAGAGGCCCTCAGTGGTATTTATGTCATGTATTTGGGCATTTCATACAGAGCTGCAAGGAGCTGGGCAACAGAGGATCCTAGTGAACCTTGTAACAGCTGCAGTTGGATGGTGTAGGGCCATCCCTCAGCACATCCTAGTGCTGAGGCCTCTCTTAGCCTAAGAATAGCTAAAACTGCAAAAAAAAAAAAATATTTATGAAGTTTGACTTCTGATTTGAATGCAACAACGGAATGCTCAGCCCTGGTGGTGGTAGGTTCTAGCGCTTCTTCACAACATCTTGTGTTTCCCTAAGCCATCCAGAAGGGTTTTCATAAACACAAACCAGCCAAAACCTCAAAGGACCCCAAGGAGACTTCTTCACCCTCTATCTGTTCATGGCCAGTTAACAGTGATTTGTTCCTGTGCCAGTACTGAGCTCTTCAACCTTGGTAGTGTTCACCCTTCACGTGTTTATAGACAATCACATGTCTGCTCTCAGCCTGTGCTTTTCTACATTAAGCAAGCCCTTTTCTTTTAGTCTTGTCTTCTTGGATGGCTTTTCTTTCCCTTGACTTCCCTAGCCCTTCCAGGCATCTAGATATTTTGGATGCATCTTACTTGAACACAGATGACCAGAGCTGTAAATACTATTCCCAAGGAGACCTTACCAGGGATTTGTGAAACAACATGCAGTATTTGCTGTACTGTGTCAGAAAAATCTTCTAGTGACATATTCCATCTCCCCTTCCTTTCCCTCAGTAGGCTGATGTCTCAGAGTAATCTTGAATTTGGTTAATTTAAATAGATGAGACTGAATGCATCCTCTTTGTCTAGAAAATCAGTTATCTCATCAAAAAATAAATCCGGTTGGCTTGACACTCCTTCCTTTTTGTTAATGCCGTTGGGTATTTTAGTCCATTTTTTACTGAGGGTGATCCAGGAGGAGAGCTATTACGCAGACGCCGCGTTTCTGCTCTTTCTGCTCCAGCTGGCATAGGCTGGGCTGCCACTTCACATGCAGGCAGTCTTGGGCACTGAGCTACCACAAAAAACGTCACTGAAACCTAACTGTACCCTAGATTGCCCAAGTTCAATCTGCAGAAATGCATTACCAAGCCCAATGAGATGCACTAAATTCAATCTCTACAGCTTTTGGCTTGGTCAGCTGCAAGAGATGGCAAGCGACATAAAAACAGAGGTGTTTGCATGATTTCTGCCATCCAACATACTGAGTCCACGGAGAGAACGCCTAAATGAAATCCCACATGAAAAGACTGAGGTCTGATTTCTTTCATAAAATCCCTCACATGTGAGCATGCCTAACTATTTCAAGGCAGAAAGATACAGAGATAGAACTTGTTATGCACAAAAGCAAGAGATGAAGAACTAGAGAAATGCCAGAATAAAATGCTGTATTTTCTGAGAAAATTCACAGCATAGGAGCTCTCCACTCGAGAAACTTCAGATCTCTTGGTTTAGGGCTTGGAGGCTATATCAAAAGTTGGTTCAAAAATGCCTAAGCCTCGGGTTTCAAATGTGGGTCTTTTCACCATGGTCAAGCATACCGAACTAAAGACCTTGGAAGAGACTCATCTACCCTAATTCTATGTGACTACCATGCAACATCTGAGACAGTCATCGGGTCTCCTTTACAACTAGTGAAGAGAAAGGGACACATCTGGAGTGTGATTCATCTCAGCTATTTCAGTTGTCTACCTTCAAGTGAGGTGATTCATGCCCTAGAAATGACTACATCTCTTCACTTAATTAGGTGATGCAGAAGTTTACATTTCCAGCATCTGAAGTTCATCCCATCTACAATCTGGCCATCACTAAAATGGGGCAACCACAAAGTGGCTTTAATAATGAAAATCACAATAAAAATAATCAGATTCTTAAATCAAATTCACCCAGACACAGTAGTTTCCCAGTAGGAAATTGCTATTATAAATAATGCAATGCGCTTCTAGCCCATTAGAAGAATTCACAAAATCTCAGCTGTTCGAATTTACAATAAGGAGGATGTGAGTGTTTGGGAAAAGTGTCCTACTTACAAGGACAGGGAGGCAGTTAGGAAAGCACAATAGGTGATAATGTACATTTGTTTTTGATATACACTGAGCACTGCTTGTCTTCCAGATAACAGACCTAGATCCCATTGAAATCAATTATTCTTGTCATTCGGTTGTTTGAAATCAAGAGTCAAAGGAGAAAAATTTCTCAGTGCTTTCACCAAGTAGCATCAGTGCAGGACAAATGCCCCAGAGCACTTCATAACAACAGAACGGAGTATAATTTTTCCTTCTTTTTGGTAGACTTCAGGAGACAGCCAAGCACTAGCTGTCTGAGGTGAAGAAACAAGTTCCTCAGTGGGTAGATGAGTGAAGATTAACCACGGTTGAGGTTCAACAGAACGGAATTGCTGTTCACCATGGGGGCCCCTATCACCTTCTGTTGAACATGTAGCCGTGGCCAAAGATGACTGCCAGATGAGATACATGAAGAGTATAAGGCCATGCTGGCACCTGCCAACGCCTGGTGCCACCAGAGAATTTAACAAGGAAAGGGAAAATGAATGAAGAAAAGGCTCTAATTGTGTGCACAACCCAAACATTTCTGGAACACACACTAAGAACACATGGTATTATTATTGAATTGTTAGAATTATGTACTTCTGCTCTTGCAATGATTTTTCAGTACAGGTCTCTACTGTGTGCTCTAAAATGTCACATATTTCAAAGAATCTGACTCTAAAGGTGTTTGTTCAAGATGCTCCTGACACCCATGCACAACAGGTGAACACCTGCTCAAGAGAGAGTAGACCAACACAACGGGATTGTATCATTTCACCCTGAGGCCCACGTGGACTTCCCTTCATCTTCTCGCCTGGTTTCATTTCCAGGATGGAACAAGGCCATTGGAAAAACTGAATTACATTAGAGCTGCTGCCAAAAGAGAATGACAATAACAACAAACAGTAAAAAAGGTTTCCAGAGGGCTCTGCAAGTGGTGAACTCTGGGATGCAGGACTGCCAGGAGTGCCAAGCTGAGAGCTCCGGACATTGGCATGGCAGGGACGTTGCAAGTTGTCCCACAATAAACCTCATGGCACACAGCTGCAAAACCTCCACTGAGCTCACCTAGCTGGGATGGTCCTGACTAGTGTCTGCAAAGTGCAGCAGTGCCCATCTGGCAAACGATCCCACCTTTTGCACGAAAGCTTTCCGAAAGCCTTGGCCAAAAAGCAGGGACTGCCTCCAAAGCCAAGGAAAGAAAAGAACTCAAATGGGGCAGCTTTACTCTAGGATCTAGCTAGATAAAATAACATTCACCATCGAAGAAAGTAGGAAAATAAAATCAGAAGGAATAACAGGAACCATAATACTACAGGACATTATTTGGTGGAACTACTCCACTTTAACCCTACTCCTTGAGCAAGTACAGGGAGCAAACCTGTGCAACCCATGAGAGAAGAGGAGAGTGCAGATGACATGAAAGACCATCCTAGAGCAATGGTCTCCAAGCACCTTGGCATCCTCTAACAATTTAGAGGATGTTCTCCTCAAAGGAGTGCTAGGATCACTTTGTGAGATTTATTTTTTAAAGCACATCTCACATCTCCATCCCAAGGTCTAGAAATTCTTCCATGTTATGGTAGGGTTTACATCTACTCACCCAAAGCTGGCTCTGCAACTGCAAAAGAACTTCGTTCCAGCTCTACAAGATGGGGAGCCTTGGGAGAGGAATTTGGGGAACAGCCGAATCTCTGTCTTCATTCAGCCAGGTGCTTTGCCCTGACTTTCCCCATTTCCAGCACTGCAATGCCCAGTTGGAGGCCACCATCTGCTCCTGCCCACAGTGAGGCAGCCAAGGATGAAACAGATTTGGCTGAAAGCAGCCACTATCGCAAAATTTGACGAGCGTTCCCAACTCAGCAGCATTACTGGCTTCTCACTGGCCAACTGGAAAAAGAAACGAGAGGCTTCCTGATCCATAGAGACTGAAATGAACATAGAAGAGCAGAAAACCTTTCTGGTTGGTCATTTAGTTCATGGTTAGGCCAAGCAAGCCACTGCAAGCTACGTGAACCTCTTCCAGTAACACACACACAATGCTCTGTATTGAGTTTCCAACAGAGTTTCTCGCTAGTCCAAGATCCACTTGCTGAACATCCACTGCAGATCTCCATCTGCTTGAAAAATCCTGTGTCTCCAAAGCTCCTGAGAATGTGGTCTCTGGGTAATACAAACAACCTTTGAGCCAGGATTTATTTCTCCATTAGGTTTTTAGCTAATACACCCTTGCAAATTAGCTTTGCATAAACTGTGCAGCGCTCGTGCAGTGGCAACCACAGACAGAGCAAGGCGAAGCTGTGCCATTCACTCAGATTGCTCTTGTACAGACAGGCCTTGTGCTTGGAGAGCATAAAAGTACTGTAAAATAGTACAATAAACAGCAATAATAATCACAGCCCTTCTTATTGTATGCAACAGGCCACTCCACAGCAGCAGCAACCAAAACACCTTCAACCAAAAATCTAGAGGGATTTATTCCAGAGAAAGAAATCAGTGTTGGACACAATCCCAGCAAGCAAGAGCTGCAAACAACCTGGAAGCTCCCAGCCAGACGAGGGTACCACTGTCATCCCTTTGCTCCCTCAGAACGGCACCCGGGTGAGTCCACCCTCGTGTGTCTTACCGGCATCACTCCCTCTCGCGTGGCAGTGCTTGAGACACAGATCGATAGCGCCGTTAATCACGGCGCTGCTTATTGCACGTCTCGCAATAGCAATCTCCAAAGATTTCCCAGGGGTGCATCGATAGCCGCAGCCTGAGGAGCGCCCCCGGGACGGCCGCCCATGCAGCACAAACGTTGCACGGGCTGGAATTGCAGCTGGGGAGCCTCATGCCACTGTCTGGGGGGCTCTCACATCCAGGGCAGATCCACTGAGCTCACGGGGAGGGTGAACGCAAAGGGAAGGTCACCCCACTCCATTGCGCCATCCGCCTGCTCCTGCACCCCGCAGGCTCCTTGATGGCACATTTATTTTTTAACCTCTCTTCAGAAATTACACGGACTGAATGATGCTCAATCACAGCGGATTAGCCACGCGGCTCCTCCACCAAACAAATAGGAGGGCATTTGCTTATTCTCTGAAGAGGTGCAATCATGGGGAGGTTAAGCACAAGGAGGAGAATTTCCCTTTTTGCAATCATCTGGCCTCCTACAGGGTATTGCTCTTATTCTGCATCTTATCCTAGTTATTTGCCACATCACTCCCATTAACAGGACGAGCCACAACATGAGGCTGCATGCAGTATCTGGAAGAATTGGTGATGCCATGGGAGTGATGAGGAGAAGTCCAAGTTAGTCCCGCAAAGTCCCAGAGCAGAGAGAGCAGAGACTCTCTGCAGCAAAGCTGACACAGTTGGCCAGGGTCTAAAGCACATAAAGGAAATTAATTCCTAAGCAGGTCTGTGATTATGAAACTGAAGCCTCGTTCCTGGACAGCCGGGCACAAGAAAGAGGCAGCGAGAGCCCCGCTGGGACATCAGTCACTGCCACGCGTTTCTAACACCCTGTGGAGATGAGGCAGATGCCTGGATTATGTCAGGCTGCACCGCAATGTATTAAAACACATCTTAAGTAATAGGCTTAATAATGCATATTCCCGTATATGAGGACTGCAGGGTGAGGCCAGAATGATATCATTTTTTAAAACGCTGCTATTTTTAGTAAGGCGACAAGAACTTGGCAATTAAAAGGTAGTGACGGTTATTAGTGCAGAATCATGCTCAGGACAGATGAGAAGCTCGGGTGAGGGGGCTACACTGGCTGCCGGCACCGCTCAGCTCCCATCTGCTGTCCCCATCTCTCCAGTTCTTAGCCTGAGTCACTTGGCAGCTCCGTGGGATGTACTGCCAGAGGGGCCCATTTGTGGATGAGGATAGAGAGGGAATGTCATCTACAAACTGCTTCACAGACCCAGAGCTTATGGGAAACTACAATTAAATGAAAGCCTAAAGCAAGCGATGGCTTAAGAAACAGCACGTTTCCACCACCGTGGCTTGTCCAGGCATGGCTGGATGGACAATCCCAGATGGAAAAAGCTGCCTTGCTGGCAAGGTAATAAGAGATGCTAGTTAAGGCACGTAACTTTGCTGCAGATTGTCATCGAGCCCAGTAAGCCTGTTACATGGATTGGCCAGATCAGCATGGGATATGCAGCCTTCCCCCTAAGCTGCTTTGCTCCATTCACCCAGGTAAGCAAGGAACGGACACAGCTGCCGACGGCTGCTCCAATGTTTCGGGAGAGCGGACACAGCCAAAATGCTCCTTTAAAAGGGGCAATTCACAGCAGACCCTTGTGGCAACTCCCTCCCCAAACCAGCCTACAACTCACTGGCAAACACTGCACCTGGAGAACGCCTCGAATGAAGAGGAGAATTAAGGCAGAAGGTGTCTAAATGATGGCCATCTCTCCAGGAAACATGTTCTGATTTGAGCAGCTTTTTCTTCTTGGTGACTTACCCCAGAACAGATCATTTTTCACATTATTATTTGTTACCTGTAACGATCTGGCAACTCCTTATAGTCTAACTTGGCTATAAGCTGCTTGCAAGTTATTTGCTCTCCCATTATTGATCAAAATAGTGATTTTTCATAATTTCCTTAAATGTTTAAATGGCACTATTCTGTCCCTGGACTGGATGACTGTCACATTTGCACACCTGTTTCAAGATGACTGGATTGCACATGCGACTACATGGATATTTGCACTAGGATTTGCAACATTATCTTAAGGCAAACACCTGAGTTATCTGAAGGGGTTATGAACAAATAATTTTTTTGCATTATTCACCTACCTGCAGAAATAACACTCCATCTGTTCCCTGCAATATTTCCTTCTCTCTCTTTCTTTTTTTTTGGGCGGGTAAAATGAAGGTCGTGCAGTGCATCCAAGGAAAAAAGTGCACATCCCTAGTGCCCTCTAACCATGCACTTAGCACAACCACGCACACACACACCTGGCCAAGGTCGCTACCTAGCAAGAGACAGAAATACAGCTGTCAGGTTAAGGGGAGTGAGTAATTGCCTAGTGCATCATTGCTGCGACAGGCACCCCAGGACACGGGCTGGAGTCGGAACACGTCCTCTGCAATTAATCACGAATCAGGACGAGTTACGACACACAAGTCAAACGGCAGCTCTAAAGGTGAACTACAATGTTCCTTTCAAAGCACTTATATTAAAACACACAAACAGCAACAACAACAAAATCCCACCAACTCTCAAGTTGGAGGGGAAATGCAAAAGGAGTCAATGTAAAATCTAACCCAATGTCTGGTGGGAAACATCCAAGTCTTGCTGGGAAATAATATACCCCAGAGCAATGGGCAGCCACTAGTGAGGGTCATATCTGGCTGGAAGGCTTTGGTAGGGCAGATCCTTCCTTTCCTTGGCCTAGCCCATGCCACTGACCTGCAGAGGACTGGAACGAGCCCCAGGGATTTGTGTGACAAGACATTGCCCTGCCTTGTTCTTCTTGGAAAGGAGCAAGTACAAGAGCTCCTATTTGGACTGGACTCACTGCCCTGTGTGCTTGGGACAACCACCGAAGACCTTCTCTGGCTGCAGGGTGCAGAAGAGGAACAGACACAGCAGGACACATCACCTAAAGACAGGCTAACGGCTTCCCAATGCTGGTCTTTAAAGCAATCCAGGCTTTTCTGATTTCCTTAAGCGCTGCTCTTTCCAGGTATCTGCTAAGCACAGACAGCCTGCTTTGTACCGTCAGGCTCTGTCCTTACTCCATCAGGCAGTGACACTAAGATCAATCTGAACATCTGCAAGCCTAGGTTCATCAAACACATCTGGTTCTTGCTTGGAGGAATATATAACCCAAGCCCCTGAGGTCCCAGCCAACAGATCTCAGTGATGACTGTACAGAGTAAAGCTGGTGTAAAACATGAATGACAGTCTGGGGAGGATGCTCCATGCAGGTACAGACAGCCCAGCTTGGATCTGGATTGAAATGTCCCCAAATGGAGCTGTCAGAGCCCAGCTCTTTGGAGTCCGCTAGTTCAGGCAGATTCTCACCAAGGTTCTCCAGCCACAGCACGTTACTTGCCTGGCAAGCAATCTATACTCAATTATATCCACTATATAATTATTACGCCTTTCAGAAATATATTTTCCTGGCAGCGAATGCATTAAAGGATATGGCTCATTACTCTTAGGAGAGAAAATTTCAGGAAAGGGACCATATAATGTAGCTGGGAGAGTCTGACCTAATGGAAAACCTCCAACTCTTTCCAAAAGGATTTTGTGGGAGCCAGAGAGGCACGAGTGTTAGATGCCACCTGGATGGCACTCTGCAGTGAGCAGCACACACCAGTCCCGTCAGCACCCAGGTGAGTGTATGGGAAAAATGTGATGCTTCAACCTTGGCCAGCTGCAAGGACACAGCTCCTAGGAAGCTGGAGGGGAAGCGGAGGTAGGATGGGAACGGTCAGGCACTAGCTACAAGGTGAATTCCCTAAAGCCTCTGCTGTGAACAGCATGCTCTGAGATAATGTTTCTTGACAGCACATCTTGGACAAATCTCCAAAATAAGAAACTTAGGTCGGCTAATCCAATATATCCAATACAAGAGCATGCACACCTCGCTACTCTGCGGCCCATTTCACTGCTCGCTAATTTTGCTTTCCATCACAGAAACGATTTCAAAATATTCCCGAGGCTTCAGGAGAACACGATGGCAAGCCCCATACAAACTATCTATTCTAGAATCATTAAAAATTGATACTGTTTGTTGAAAGCATCCAACATGTTCTCTTTAAGAAAGTATTTGGTGAGTACCCTCTCCAAGACATTTTGTAAAGAATTTTTACTGCTGGTCTAGATACATACTCCACCTAGAAGAATTAAATGACTCTATGGAGCTGTTAGTCTAAGGCATAAATCTTCATTTAAACATGCCCTACAAAGATGAGATAGGAGCTCAGATCAGCTCACTTACTTTTGTTTTATGGTCCATTCATAGAAAATAAGAAAACAACAGGCAAGATGCAACATCATCTCCCTCCCTCTCGCACATTTCCATCACTACTGCATGCCTCACATCTCAGGGCTTTTCCTTCCCATAGCACTGGCACGGAAGTCATAAATTACCTTACTCTCACAAATTTTCAAATTACATTTAATGGCCAGTTTTGGTCAAGGAGAGACTTTGAGATAAAGCTCAGCTCCAGCTTGGAGGGGTTGGGTTCTGCAGCTGCGGTTCAGCCTAGTACAGGGAGAGGAGGGTCCTCTTGGGAAGGGGGACTCAAGGGGCTTGGCCACCCACTCGTATGTCCAGTACACAGGATAATGGGAGCACATGCACACTGTCACTGAGCTGAGCTAGGGAGATGAATTCAAGCTGAGGGACATATGAAGGGGCAAGGAGGTTCAACCCAACTCTAGAGGAGGTTAAGAAATCTCAACACTGAGCTGGACAGTTTGACAGCTCAAGCCCTACTTTTTCATGCTTTATATAGCAGCTTGTCCAGAGTCTCCTACTGCCCCACATGCCATGTATGCCATTTCTATGGCAACATGACAAAGCAGAAGATCATTTCCTCTCCAGATCAGCCACTTTGATGGCCTGGATCACAGGTTTGGTTTGCTGTTGCACAGCCTTAAGGAGTCTGCAAAGTAGTGCAAGACAAAGGAGGGCAGTGCAGGAAACTAGAAAGGATGGGCTCTTGCTGCAGTCCTCATTACCTTCACATCTTCATTCGAGGTGCAGGCGCTGATATGACTCAGTAATGCTCCTTGATGACATTAAATAAGAAAACCTTGCAAATATCTCTGAGAACAGAGAAATAAGGCTAAGAGAAGCACAGGTAGATTATAAAGCTGAGGCAAACCAAGCCATAGTCAGAGAGAGGGATGCTTGTGGGGCAGGGAAGCACAGGAGCAGCAGAGGCAGGAGGTCCAACGGGGGCTTGCAGTGCTGTGCAATGAGAGCAAAATGCACCAAAAGCTGCCCTGGCCCCTGTGCTCAGGGCTGGTTCTGCACGAAGCAGCTCGTCTCAGGCAGACACTGACAGCGTGGGAGGGATTCACAGAAAAGCAACAAATTTCATCAAAGGTTCTGGAAGGATTAATATCTAGAAAGAGATTAAACCTGTTAAAAGCTCAGCTAAACTGCCATTTCAGAGAGTATGCTAACACAGTTTAAATAGTTCCAGGAGAGGTATTATGTCTACATAACAGAGGGAGGGAGGAGTGCGTTTCCTGCAATGAAGAAAAGCTCCGTATTAACCATCTGAAACCACAACATCAACCAAGGACTCATTTCCTATCTACAAGGCAAGGAAACCTTTCAAGAAAGAAACAAAGAAGAAAGTAACCACAGGACCCTGGAGCAGCAGGGAGGAAGGGCAGAGAGCCAAGCGCATCCCAACATCAGAAGTGCCACCGCGGCGGCCAAAGCCAAGGCCGAAAAGCTCTTCTCTGTTGTCACCTGAACAGCAGGCAGAGCATCCAAATGTCTCCAAGCACACGTCTAACCACCTAGACGTACATTCTCACATCAAGAAGTGGATGGTGAGTGTGCTACCAAGGCAAGGCAAGCTGCCAAGCTGGGTACAAATTTGCAGGCTCTTAGACAGAGACCTTGCAGGACAAGGAGAGGCTGCTGAAAGTCTCAATGAAATAGGACAAGCATGGAAGCTATTTTGAATGTTTGACTTAGGCCCCATAATAGCCTAAATAGTATCCCAATATACTAGACTTTGCCTCTACTGCACTGTCTCTGCCAAGAGTGCTGCTGAAGACTCCTGGCAACTTGCCCCAATTACTCTCTCTCCTTCCTCCACATCGCCTCAGCTGAAACTGCCTCAATTAAGTGTGAATATATATAAATCCTAAAAGTGATCTCAATAAGGGTGCCTGTACCTTCATGAACGGCAGCTCATGGGGTACATGAATCCAAATACTCTCCTCCTTGAGTCACATAAGAGCTACAGGAGGACCTGGGACTATTTTGTTTAGCTCAATTGATTTGGAGGAATTAAAATACAGGTTTTATCATACTTGTTTTTAGATAGCTACTGGAAAGGCAAAGCATTAGTTGCTATAACATGCCCATCAAATGTCCTCCTTCTCCACGAGTGCTGCACGTGGGGAGCAGCTTGCAGGAAGCTCGTGCACACGTGCAGAGACAGCAGCACGTGCAGAGCTGCTTGGGGGACCTGAGGATGCCAAATGCAGAGCTTGTCCTTGGAAGTTTTCACCTGTGCAAGCACGTGCAAGGATATTTTTGGAGAACAGTAACTATTCATCTTTCCTGCCTGCAGGCTTGAACACCTCTTCAACAGCTTCCCTTACAGCTCTGGCCATCAGAAGCTCCACGACGCTCTGCTTTATGCCAAAGAAACCCTGTCACAGAGTGCCACGAGGATTCTGCACACGCTAATAGGAGATATTTAGCTGGGTGGCTCCCAGTGCCACGTGGTGGCTTGCCTCTGCCTCAGGAGCAGCCGTGCGCATCCCGCTGCACTGCGCATCTCCAAGCTGCTTGGCTGGGCATGGCACGGCCAGTTGTGGCATCCCCAGCGGAGTATGGATTTGTCACCCAAGAGGGCACAGTGCTGACTGCAGTGCTGACTGAGATCACAAAAGGCTGGAAACCTCATGAGAAAACCTCTTCTGGGCTTTCATTGCCACTGTCCTTCTGCAGACAACCACCAAGGATCTTGCCCTTCTGGGCAGCCCTACCAGCCCTGGAAGAAAACCAAAATGGACAAATAGCAGGAAAAAAACAGCATAACATCCCATTAGGATACCCTGACACAATGGACCATTCCTCAGTTATGGCATGGTGGAGGTTGGAAGGGACGTCTGGAGATCATCATCTCCAGATCATCTCCTGCTCGAGCAGAGCCACGCAGAGCATGTTGCACAGCAGCGTGTACAGGTAGGTTTGGAGCATCTCCAGATACTCCACCACCTCTCTGGGCAACCAGTGCCCGTGCCCAACAGTTTACAAAACCCAAGTGACAGCAGTCACAGACCTGAGGATGCCTCTGTGGCACAATGCCTGAAAAGGGCTCAGCAGGGGACAAACTCCCTGGTCACACACCAGCCAAGTCCTCCAGGCTTTTCAACACGTGTCCATGGAGCTCTCACTCCTGAGAAGCCAACGAGATTGAAACCAGCTACAGAGAGTCCTTGTCCTGTCTCCACTGTCTCACCCACCAACCTGCAGCCACCACTGAAGAGAGATGATGGCAACTCATTACACCAGCCTGGCAGGGCACTGGGAGATGCGGTCCAACATACTGAAATTCTGACTATTTCATACCTTTAACTTGCTTTAAATGCCTTCTCTTAGATCAAAAATGAACAGTCATCTGAATCCTGCTTTCATATATTTTGGCAGGGGGGACTATTTCTTATTTTAAAAACATAAACACATTCCAGATTGCCAAAGAAATAGGATATGGAGTGCTACAAGGTCAGGGTAACATAGATATATTTTTATTTTTCCTGCTTTTTCGCCGAAGCAGCAAAGAGCATGCTTGCAGCTCACCGGACCCCTTCAGAACATCTATTCAGAACTCCTCTTACCCAGCAACCCTGTCAAGCTCCGTCATCACTAAGGACAGATTGCCTTTCTTCTTCCCCCTCCACTGTGCGCTAATTAGCTCAAGCGTTGCCATGGAAACCCAGCAACACTGCTTAACACACTGTAATTTGCCACGTTGGTGAAACGTGGACCAGAGCGCTACCCCAGGCGGCAGACGGGGTATGGAAGCCAGACTTCCTCCTGTGATGAATGCTTGAGGTCTCTTTAGTCACGAAAGGTCAGAAGACCTTCTAATATAGCTGATTTACATCTGGATATCAGGACAAGTTACTCTATGTATAATATGAAGGGATCATTCCCATTTTCCTGGTGTTCCAACCAAATCAGTTTTAGGATACCAGCAGAACCCAAACTGAGCAGCAGAGGTTGGCACCTCTCCGAAGCTGCAGAAAGTCCTCTTGCTGTGCATGGTAGGAGGTGCACCAGCATGGTATGAGCACTTAACACCCGCAAGCCCACCTCAAAACAACACTTACTTCTAGTCTAGGTCCAAGAGAACAAATCCCTTCTACTCAAAGCCCAGCTTGAGTACATGCTACGACTCAGCATATCTGTGCAATAACTACCGACATCTCTGCATTTAGCAAAAGGGTTGTCCAGGCTCATGACAGCGGACAAACCTTCAGGAAGTTTGACCTCTACACGATTATACACATTGAGCAAACTGAATTTGTCAGAACCACTGAAGAAACCAAGCTGGAAAAATTATCCACTGCCAAATATCTGCATCCCTTCATATCACTCTAGCAATCCACCCGCAGAATTTTTTCCCTCATCTTAAATATATAGCTATTTTTGCACTTAAGGAAGGACAGAAACATTTTCCATACTTCAGAGCTCCTCTGGCATTATGGAAACTGTCCCGCCTCAAAATACCCTCCAGACTCTGGGGAATAAAACATTGGTGGGTTGTGCTAAA
>JAVCKT010020992.1:1718-14563 GCA_032273925.1 Rhynchotus rufescens
ATTACTTTAATAGCAAAAAAAAAAAAAAAAAAAAGAACACACACAAAAAAAAACTCAGAAATCCTTCTTGCTCCTTGGCTTAAGGACAGCACAAAGGTTACATTTTCCCTCCTACCTTGGAGGTTACAGCACAGAATGTTTGCTTGCATTAAGGTACAGAAAGACCACCTGAATGTTTACCCTAGCTACTGCCTCAAGAAAAGTCTCTCCATCTTTCCAAAGCACAGACATTTTAAGGGTGAAGGTTCAGTACAATTAAGAAATCAAGGGCTAATATCTCCAGCTGCTGCCCTGAAGAATGATAACCTGGCAAAGGCTAGGAAGTCTAACTACTCTTCAGTCCATAAGGCTACAAAAATATCAAATGACATGTTAAAGTCTGCTTAGCTATAGAAAATGGTTAACAATCTCTCCACTACATTAGAACACTATTTGTACCATAATTAAGTTTACCACACCTTTGTCAAGGTACAAGAGTACCTTCAAACTCCACGCAGATCTCACATGCTTTATCCTACGTTGACTAAAGATGCTTCCTTCTCCTCAGCTATTTTAAAATATAGAAAACTTCATATATTCTTACTTGTGTTTTCATAGAAAGCATTTAGAATACATTCTTGCTTTCACAAAATGCTAGGTTCTTAGTCTAACCACTGCAATTGCATTTTCCTCCCCTCTATCCATGCACCATGAGAAACACAGCCAGGTTGCATCCTCTCTCAGATGACACAGATGAGCCCTTTCAACTACTCCCCAAAAGAGAGGTCCTTCTCCTTCTCACCTCTCGCTTTACTGCCATCCTGCCTCTCTTTTGCCCATTTTTACTGAGTCAATTTAGCACCCTAAAGTTGCAAGAAATTATTGCCCCTTATTTTGCCTGTCCATAGAGTTAAGCAGGAACCTTGGGAGCAGGCAAGGCATCCAAGCTGGAGGAGGGGTCACAGTCCTCCAAGCACGAGACCCAGGTCTTCCTTGCAGCAGCAAGACACTGAGATGTGCACCTCCACACCCTTTGAGCACAGGGCATCCTTCTCACCAGGGCAGCAACACACAGCAGATTTCGCAGTCACAGCTACATTGCTTTTTCCCTTAACACACATGCATTACATAAGATTCCATCAACTAAGATGACAAGGTAAAATACACCTGTGCAACTCCCAGAGTATCACAGAGTTCTTAATAAAAACTTTTTGAGATTGTGTTGGGTTTGTGTTGTTTTTTTCACATTTCCTCACATTACGCAACACAGTTCTGATGGTGATTGAGACAAGAGCAGGGGTGCAGCCACTGAAGCAATCTGTAGCCCTCTTACTAACACAACTTTTTGGAAACCCTGAGCACAGCACTTCAACCCGCCAAGCATGAGGCACCCCCGGGCTCCCCACTCACCCCAGGGGGCTGCACAACGGAGCAGCCCACGCTCCCCAGGGACGCTCCAGCCCTCACATCCAAGTGCAAGGCCACAACACATCACAGGAGCCACTCAGTTACCAAGGAGCAAGGCAAGCCAGGCCCCTCACCACCCTACCTGGCACCACCACACTGCCCAGCAAGGGTCACAGGTGCCGCCCGCGCCTCGCTCTTCAACGGCCGCCGCGTGGCCGAGGCCCCGCCCTGGCGCTAACGGCCGTTAACGGCCCTAACTGCCCACACCTGTGGCGGGGCGTGGCCTCGTGCTGCCTGCGGGGTGGCGGCTCTGCCGGCCGCAGGGCTGGTGCCTCGCGCGCCCCGCGGACAGTGTCCAAGCTGCTCCGTGCCAGCCGGGCCGGGTTCGCGGGCACCAGCCCGGCAAGAAGTGCCTGCAGCCCCTGGCATTTAAAAGTGAAATGGCATTTAAAACAGAAATTCAAGCTTTTTTGAATTCCTGGCCTCTCTTCTACTACACAGTAGTCTTGTATTCACTTGATATGTTGGCATAGGCATGTTATAATGCATGTTATGAATGCGTGTTATAAAATTAATTGCAAATGTGTGATAAATCATATAGGTTAAAATATTTTCAGCAAGGATAAATATTTTTAAATACATTTTAGTAAGAGTAGCTCAGGGAGAAACAAAAACCCGATTTTGTTTTCATATTGTAAAGCCAGCATTGCAGTCAAAGGTACATTTTGTCATTGACCCTCTCCTGTTCTGCCACGCATAGCAGAAATGTAGTATGTGTTGTCTAATTCCACAGACCTGTTGTGGCATGCAAAGCTGTGGGCTTTGTGCCTTGGCCTGGCAAAGACTAAGGCACTGGATGGCTTTCCTTTCTAGTCCCACAGTGCTTGCTTAGCGCTGCTTGCTGTCTTGGACTTACTCATCCTCTCCTCACCAAGATCAATTGCCTAAACTGGTTCTGCCATCAAAATCTGATATATTACAATAGTAGCATTCAGTGAGGGCTATCATGGTATTTACCACTTGTTTTCCTTTTTGTCCCAATATGTAAACAAGTGTCAAAATACAAAGATTTCCTGAAAGGCAGAAACCCTGATTTTTATCAACATTATTGAAGGATAAAACAATATTCTTTAAATAAGAGTCTAAAAAAACCCTATAATTCCAAAATGTTTTTGGATGAAAGTTTTTAGTACAGCCTATGGTCTCTATGGCTAGGGATTAATTTTAGCATTCAGATTAAGTTCTAGAGAATATCAGCAGGTTATGTTTCACTAAAATAAGGAAGTTCCACTAAAAGCATGGCCTCTTTGGTGTTTTTGAGTCTGTCTTTTTTTTGTTGTTGGTGAAGGCCCTATTCTAGCTCAATTTAGGAAAGTCAGAAAATTGTGACTCTGAGAAACCTGCATGCCATTGATTGCCAGAGAGACTTCAAACACGAAGTACCAAAGCTACTTTTGAAAGTGGGAGCAAGACCTGATTCTCAAATGTGTATTAAAAACATAAATATACTTGCAGATCTTGGCTCTCTGCGCTGCAGAGTCTCCCAGTAATATTAAAATGCTTTTCTACCTGAAAAACTACTACTCGATCTGTCGTGTGATTACAAACTTGGGAACTTTACATTTTGAGACTGAGATGCTATCCTTCACCTATGGTTTCCCTTTTTCCAGTAACACAAATACTACTCTGGACATAGTTTCTATATTCATATAGCACAACAGAGAAAACATAACTTACATTAAAAGAAAACCACAAAGCGAAAAGCACTAATACTGTTGAATTTCAGACACACTTGAGCTCAAAGTACCTTTACCAGCACCAGTGAATGATTGCTAACTTTGTCCTTCATACAGTCCTTCTCTCTTCTTCCCTCTCTCCTTTAATATAAAATAGTAATAATAGCAGTCCATCACCTGGACTGACAAGAAGCCCTGGATTTTTTCACTTTTCTTTCACCAGGAAACTTCATTCCTGGAGGCCCTCCCTCTGCTGGAGTAATAGGCAAAATGAAGCCCCCAAAGGGGTTATTTCCGTGTCCCAATTAGACCCACAGAACTCCCTGGGATTGCGTAATTAACTCCGTCACACAAAAACATTGCTCATCCTGGAGCACCTCTTCAGCTCAGTACTTGATGGGTCTATCTCAGGTAATAGTAGCCCTGCTCACTCTCTTTTGAGGTGCAATTACAATCAAGCCTGGAAAGAACATCTTCAGAATCAGACATTGCAGCTTGGTAAGGTATATTTTTGTGCTGCTCTCCAAAGTATATGGTCAAAGATACCAGCAATATCTATCATTTCAAGTTAACAAAAATCTGAGTTAGACACCTGTTATGTACCATTTACCTTTCGCTGCCTTCTCACTAGTTAATATCTGTGTTTCTCCAACTTTCTACAATATCATTTGGAAGAGAAGGGGGAGGAGGATGACTGGGAAAAGATATTTCTTCTAAAAGTCCTGTGACCCAAAAGCACTCTCATATGGAATGTGAAATACTGAAAGCCTGACTCTGCTGAAGTATATTCCAAATACCAGGCATTGTTACACACAAGCCGGCAGGGTATTGACCTGAGTTTAAGGTGAAAGCTCTGACAACTAGCCCTTTCTTTCCCCACTTTTTTATCAATTACCTTTTTAACTTGCTATTTGTAAAGCAAAGCCAAACTTAGAACTGGGAAGGACATTTGGTTTTGAATGTGGAATGTAACCTGTTTATTAACAACAGGCAATCTTTAATCTTCGGGATTTGAGATCTGCCCAGATTGCGGTGTCACCTCCCAGCATTTCCCTCTGTGAACCTCAAGTTCATGGGAATGACCAATACTAATGATCCCTGAACCGTTTCCCACAGCCAAATGACAGCTGTGATTCTTTAGCCCCAGCTCTCCTCCTTAAAGCTGATTCAGCACTAAATTTATGACACTTCCTCTGCAGTGTCCCATGCTGGCTTTGGACATTTATCACCCAACCTTATCGTCGAAAGATGCATCTTCCCCATAATTTACAGTCAAATGCCTGCTTCGCAAGACCGTGGGTAACAGAGAAAGGCAGGTCCGGGTGTACTGGAAGAAATCTGGTGCATATATCTCACTATTATGTTCTTCAGTGAGAATGGAATTATGGTAAAACTTTGTGCAAAGCATGGAGGAAATGTGTCTAAAAATAAGGACTTAGAGCAGCTTAGCATTTCTGAACAAAGATGCGTACAAAGAAGTGGCCTTTTGAACCTGTTTCAGGCTTGAATACTGCCCTTCTAAGAAGTCATGGGTAACACTTACATCCAAGAGTATCTACAGGCATGAAACCAATAAAGTGATGTAGAAGTTGATCAGGAATTATTTAGATATCATTATCCAAGTCTATTGCAGATGGTAGACAAATTTACAAATCAATCCATGGCAGATCTGATATTTTCTATTATTTTTTCTATTATTTTTTGTCCTTTGCACTATATTCTAATGCAAGTAACATTCATAGCTTCTCTACTTTGCTATCCCTGCCTGTAAAATTGATCCTTAACCCAGAATATAAGCTGAACACAGAGGTTCATTTATTTTAGACAGTATGAAACAGGATAGGAACTCTATAAGCTGTAGTCTCTCCAACAAGGAGACTTCAACTCCTAGCATGTAAAATGAAGTTCCCATTTTTAGCTGTAGCTTAAACTTATCTCAATGTGAAGTCTTGTCAAAAAAAGGACTCTGTGAAACTCTAATCCAGATTTTCTCTTGACTGTGCATTGATCTTTCCAAAATATTTGGGGGCATTTGGTTAGTGCGGATTAGGGAACATATTCCTAATAGCAGAAATTGTTTCCAGATTCAGGTGTAGATTTCAAGCCCTGCACCTTTTCTCC
This sequence comes from Rhynchotus rufescens, assembly GCA_032273925.1. Taxonomy (NCBI): domain Eukaryota; kingdom Metazoa; phylum Chordata; class Aves; order Tinamiformes; family Tinamidae; genus Rhynchotus; species Rhynchotus rufescens. Next base: position 6,962 of record JAVCKT010020992.1, read on the forward strand.
TCAGGCACCGTTCTCCTAGGAAGCATTTTATTTTTAAATGAGGGCAAAACCCAGTGTCTTTAACTTCCTAACTTATTGTTCAGAAACTATAGCAGTGTGTGATAGTCTGGGTAAGAACTGTTTATCCTGCAGCCATGCCAGCAACGCAGTGCACCCTTGATCTTTCCATATGAGCTGTTACCCAGAAAGCAGGTTTCGCAGCAGGTTCCATGGCACAAAAGAGAGCATGATGCAGAAATAATGCTCCAAACAGCCAGACGCATTCTCACTTCTACAAATGTCTAAGCAAACATCCTCATCTGGTATCTTGATAGTTTTGTTGTTTATAAGGAAAGCAGAATTCTAAGGACTGGCTTTTGAACTTTGTCACGTAAAAGTTCCTTCATGGACTGGTTTAAATGAAGGTGCTCCTCCTTTGTATCTAGCTGGAATTTTGCTACTAGGTCAGAAAGAGAAAATCAGCACACTCTGTGCAAAAAAAGCCCTGAAACACAGATTTTTCTCCATGGTAGGAATACCTAAGGATAAGATTTTCGGAACAAGGCTATCAAAAATGCGGCGTGTTTTTCAAGGTGGGAGGTACATACTCAGACATTATTTTAAATTGTGCCGAGGAAAACATTTTTCCTCCATTATGAAATATTCACGAATATTCTCATTTGAAGTGTTGGTATTCCATCTGGGTAGTCAAAATTGGAGAAGTAAATCCTGAGCAAACAAACCAGACTTTTCCACCTCACTCTGTAAAGACAAATATTAAAATTACAAACAGAGGATAAATAGAAACATTCTAAAATGCAAATTAATTGTTACCAGTGATATAAGGCCAAGCCAGTAAGCACTCTCATTAAGAAGCTTTATAGAGGCCATAGATTTAATTATCAGGGGCAGTTGTAAAACTCGTTCTGACCTAGTAGCAGCATTTTTGGTTTGCACAGATGGGCCATAGTGCTGTCTCTTTCCTCTATCTGTCTTTTCCATCCCTAGAACAGGCAAATTACTGCAATGTATAAGTATTCTGTTCAGCAAAGCTCTCACCCTTGCTTGTCAGTCTTGAATGCCGCACGCTTTTTGCTGGCAATAGCATGGAGATAATTTTCAAGACTGTGAAAATTTTACACATTCAGCTCTCTGATAATTATTATCCTGCAGTCGGTGCACAGAAATGCTGTTCTCCCTGCTGATTTTCCACTATCTGCAGCAAGTGACTTCCATGCTTGAACCATGCATGCTGGACACGAGGAGGAGAAGGCAAAGACAAAGCTTGCCCAGCTCACGCACTAAATAAGGTGCTGTAGATGGCTCAAGGTATAGACAGGCTGAGCTACCTTCTTCTCTTCACTATTGGGAAATAATGAAGCTGAGGGCCAGCCAAAAGACATATACTATATTTGGTCATCTTAGTTTCAGAAGCTTGGGCTTTTTACTTATTTATTTATTCTTGACCTAAGAGGAAGAGTAATGTTGTCAACAGCACATTGTTGAAAAGTGTACAAAATGAGGCCCTGGATTTTTTTTTCAACTTACTTTTGCAATATCTTGATAGAAAAAAAAAAAACTTTTTTATTGGAGTGTGTTAACTGCTGGCTGGACTGCAGTACTAAAATATGTCATTTGTGCTTCCACCTAAGAGTCCCTGCTCCTATCATTTTGGTTATTGCTTTGAGTAATCAGTTTTCTGTAATCTGTGTTCCTATTCTGTCACTAGGTAAATGTGTTACAAGATTACACTACCATTTAATCTATGTAATAGTTGCCTTTCCAATCGTGGACCACTGTCAGCAGAAATTCTCCATTCTGCATTTCCAGCAAGCAAAATCCTAGGTCTTCATCATCTCCAAGACTGTATCCTCAGAGCAGAAAAACTCTGCATTCCTTACCAGCAGAGCAAAAACTTCTGCCTCGAGTTTCTTCTCTTACAGTAGTCAATCAGGGCAGTGAAAAGTGCAGCTTTCCTTTGTAACACTGTAACTGAGCAAACTCAAGAGTGACCTGACCATTTCTCATGCATTAAAAATATATATAATCTCGATATGAAAGCCTGAAAGTACACTGCTAGCTAATGCATATATAGGACTCTTCAGAGCTTGACTCAAAAGTATTTTTAAGAGGAGCTGTCTCACATTCGCCTCGACACCTTCCTTCAGTTTGTTCGATCCTTTGCCTAGGGAAGGTTGGGCGAAAGTCCTCCCGCCGGCCTCGCAGCTCCCGACCTCTGCTGCACAGAACGCCAGGGCAGCGCTCAGGGCAGCAGCTTTCCCACAGAACCCAGTTGTGAACGCTAGCCTTGCTTTTAACATACTTACTTTTTAAAAAACATTTTCTTGACACTGATGTATCCATGCACTTAAGCTACGGTTAGGATCACAGTGAGAATATTTCCTTATTTCTCAGCACTAATGCTCAATTTCTCTTAGAGGCATCATAACTGCATTTTACTTTCACTGATCCTTGGTGCCAGCCAGCCCTAGTTTGCCTAGGTTTCACACAGTGTGGCTGCATTCACAGTGCTAATCTTATGTTACATACATTTTTTTGTCACTCCATGTGTTTCTAATTGGTTTCCCAAGCACCCGCAGCATTACAGCTGCTCTATTTGGCAGCTGCAAGTGCCCACAAACCCCTGTGTCTTCCTCTTCTACACTGTTTTAGGTATGCTCCTTTTGGCACTAAAGTGAAAACAGTTGTAATCTGATGTAAAGAATAAGAAAAAGCATATGGAAATCTTGTGGCTTTGATGTTGCAAGAAAGGAGATGCCTCTTCCTGCATTTTGCCCGCTGCCCAACTCGTTTGAAACTGCCCCCATAATCTGGGACTCTCATATGGGACTGCAACAGTAATAACCACAGTCAGAAGAAAAAAATGATCCGGAATTTCAGATCCAGAAGCTCCAGGGATTGGTGGAGCTTATGGAGCCCAACCTGCCCGCAAAGCCCATGGAGGCCTCTTGGGCTCACGGGCACTGCTGCCTGCGCTGGCAGCCGAGTTGTCCTCCCAGATCTTGCCTTGTTTTCCCCATCTGTAAAATGGGAGAGGGAGGTGAGAAATGTAAATATCCTGTAAAACACTCTTGTCCTTGGATGAAAGGCTTAATGGGACTATTTTAATGTGCTGCTTGTCATGACTAGAGGTGGGTGTGTGTGCCAAGGTGTTTTGTAAGGTGCTGCATACAAGCCCCACCGAAACACAGTGGCCTGTGGAGTAAAAGCACACGGAAGTGTCAAAATTTCTTTGGAAAAATACTGTCATCTTTAGTGTCCAGAGCAGATGTATGCAGAGCAGATGAATCTTTGGTTTCTATGATCTTACCTGAAAGAGACATACAACAAGTGAAGAGCACATAGCTGCCATGAAAGAATGAGGAATGGAGTTACAGGATAAGAAAGGATACAGTTTCCGTCAGCGCAGGTTTCATTTACTAGCCCTAGCACTTCAGCAGGCACACAACACGAGTTTCTCGTAACAGGAGAATCATTTTTTTGGGTAAGAAGGAATGGAGAAAGATAACAAGTGACTATCCTTCCCTCTGTTCATTCTTCATGGGAGATCCCAGTGGAACGGACTAAAAATAGCCATGCAGGACAGCAAAAATTTTGCTTAATAAGTCAAGGGTGCCCAATCCACACATGCAAAATCCTTGCAACGTTTCTGCTGAATAGAGCTTTATATGGGGGTAGAAAAGAACTCCCACAAAATATGCTGTTGCATTAATTATAAGTTTTCCATTTGACAGCTTAATTAAGAAAAGAAGAGTTAGTGTAAGGCTTGCAGAATTCATGATGAATCACACATATTCGTACAGGCTTCATTTTCATGTTTCAATTATACACATTCCTAACTGATGAACAGCAACATAGCATTCTCTGTTTAATAAATGTGATATCTGTTGGAATTGATAACATTGGTTCAGTAATTACTGAGCCATTATTGTCAGGCATTAGGAAAAAAACGTGGCAGGATGCCCTAGTTATTAAAGTTTAGTATCAGCACTAAAAAAAAAATGTGGGGGCTTTACCTACTGGCACAATACTTAGCAGCAGTCGCTAATACAAGGTGCCTATGGATCTAATTAGGAGGCAGGGAAGAGAGGAACAATAGCTTTATTACTAAAAAATCAGACAGAGGGTTAGAAGATCTGTATTTAATTCTTGTGTCTGTCACAGACTTCCTGTGTGGCTTTGGTCAAGTTATTCAGTCTTTTTATGTCTCAGCTCCCTATCTGTAATAACATGATATATAACAATAGAATATTCCCTTCTCCCATCCTTTTGTCTATCGTTTTCAATTGCAAGGGCTTCGCTGTTGGGGCTCTCTGCTTCTCTGTATTTGTAAGTGCCTGACATAGCAGCCCTCTAATTTTACTGAAAGGCATGAGATATGCTACCCTAATACAAACAAGGGTAAATATGATTGTCTTAACGCACCAGAAAAAGGAAGGCTCTTCTATGCAGACACTCAGAGCAGTAACATTATGAGAAAAGGAGGCATCCTTTCTAAAAAGCCCAGGCATCCTCTCTAAAGTAGTAGGTTTTTATATATAAAGATATAACAGACCCAGAAATTTTCCAAGGAGAGTTTCTTTTGTTGTTTTCCCCAAAAGGGCAAGAAGTAAGCAGGGGTTAAGAGTGGGGAATGCCTTCCCCTGGCACAGTGCGGCACGGAGCTACGCATGGCAGCAGACTTGCAAGTTCAGCCAAACCGTTCAGTTTGCTCCCAAAGCAGAGCTACTTTTCTGCTTCTTCTCTTTTGTAGTAACAGCAGTTTGAAATCAGGTTCAGACACTTATTTCCTCAGTGACCAATGCAAAGTCTCTTATACTACTATAAGCAAAAGTGCTTGTGCTCAATTGCCTTGGAATGTATTCATAATTATCTTTAACAAGATTATAGACGAGGAGCCTTGTGTGAGAGAACAGCTGGAAATGGCTCCTTGGCCACCTTTCTAAGGAGCAGTGTCTGCTTTATTTTACTTTCTCATCATCAGCGAATGATAATGAACAAGGCACCTGACTCCTATTTCAGAAAACATTCTTTAAAAATTCATGTTGCAGTTCTAAGCTGATGAGAGAGATTCAGTTTTCATCAGGTAAAACAGAAAGACTTCAAGAACATGGAGGAACACTAGACAGGCTCTTGGTATGTCCAGTCATCACTGAAGAAAATGACATCTGAATGTGCAACAAATAGCAAGAAAGATGAGGGAGAAGATGGTCTCTCCCTGCCTTGTACAGGACTAAGATGTCTTAGGAAAGCTGCCTGGTAAACATGGAAATGAAAGCCATGAAGAAATAAATCAGAGGGAAGAGAGAATCATTTCCTCACCACTTTATGCAAATATTTTGACAGGACAAACATAAGCATCAAAACAAGTGCTGAATGACCTCTACCTGGTGTGGCAGAACAAGGTGTTCAGCACAATACTGGGATGCATTTCCAGTCCTGGAGTTGTTCCAATTAGTCGTTTCACATTTGGTTGTTGCTAGAAATGACTGCAACTGTTCCAACTGAATGTTTTTATTTTTCTTTTTCCCATTGGAAAATGCTGATTTGTCAAAATGTAGCTGTTCCATGGGAACAGAATGATACTGATGAAGTTCTGGTTGAAGCCAAGGAAGTTGGCAGATGTGCCAGTTTTGAAAATCTTGTGCTCTGCCAGGTTTCTAAAACTTTCCCATCAGATTTGCTGCCTGTTCACCTAAACACTGTTAGGAAAACCAAGCTGCCCGTAGCTCACAGGTCTCAGGCAGACTGACCAGAGCTGGAAAGTCAATTGCTCTATTTGCTACGTCTGGAGTTTGCCGTGTCTTCAGAAATGTCAGGAAGTTTCTGAAATGTTCTTACTGTTATTGACCAAAAGATCATTTCAATTTTTGTTAGAGAGAATTGTGGACTTCCTCTTCAGGAAGACATTTTGAAATTACATTTTCACTTTTTAAAAAAAATCTTAAATTTTCCAACAAGTTTCCAATTGCTTAGAAATTAATTGTTTACAAATAGATTTTTCTTCTTTAAAAAATAAAATACTCCTATCTAAAAATGGAGATGAGAGGAACATTCTTGGATGCCACATTCACTTAGTTAAAAGGCTGAAATCCTGCAAAATATATTTCCTTTTTGTGTGTGTGTGCTAATTCCCATTTTCAGGTCATTTCAGCTAATGAAAAACAAACAAGCAAACAAAAACAGTCACTAGATTGCCACTAGATTGTGGCAGTTTTGTAAAGGAAGTGACCTGCAGAGAAACCTTCCCCTTTCCCTCGGCTGTGGAAAGACCTGGAAGATTAGCGCAGGCGAGACATTCAACTTTAAGAAAGCTGCAATTCAGTTTTCATTCTAGCATCTGAAATGATTAATGGAAACCTCATATCGCCCTCTTTTTGGCCATTTACAAATATCAAAATAGTCCTTTTTACCTAATTTCTAGACCATCATCAAAGCACAGTTACTGATGTTAGTTCTAAACGTTAATCATCACTGTTTTCTCCTTCCTCTCATTTCGTCCTGAGTGACTTTTTTTCCACCTCTCTGCCATTCCTGCTACAAGCAGACAGCCTGCAATTTCCTCGATCCTATTTTCACCTGGATGCAGTGGAGATGGACGGAGGCAAACGGAGTTCATAACCTCTGGGCCTCTAAAGAAGTTGGCAAACGCACCTTGGCCTTGGATGCCTCATCTCTTCCGGCAGAGTCAAGGGCAAGGCCAGGCCTTGTGAGGCTCGGCCAAGCGGCCGCCACGGGCTGGCAGCTTTGACTGGGTTTTGAGCTGGGCAGGGGATGGTTTGAAATCCCCCACTGCTGAAATCTGCCCTTTACTGAAGTCCGAGGCCCGTCGCCTCCTAGGCCACCTGTGGGGTCTCCTTGCCATCCTTTAGAGGAGGCATTGTTGTGTGAGGGGGAAAATATCCTGGATCTGGTTAACCCTATTTCTACTTTGATTCTTCTGACTTTGTTTTACATGAAATATCTATAATCAAACAATCTCAGTTAGCGGTTAGACTTAGATTGTCTCCACGCCTTGGGATTTTTGAACCCAAGAGTTTTACTTTTTTTTTTTTTTTCTTTAAATTTTGTAACCCAAGTCTCCTTGAGTTTTTTAAGCCCTTTAAGCCTTGCTAGGCAGACATGTTTCCTTGGGCCCAGACAGGTCTGCACCAGTTTTCTTTACATGAGAAGAAAAGGATCAGCTGTAAAGACAAAGCGCTCGTGCTGGTCAGTCAGCAGAGGCGTAAATTGTCCATCAGAGGGCAAGGCCGGCGTGGGGTCTTGTTTGGTGATGCTCCTTGCAGCCCAGGTCCCTGGGATGGAAAGAAGGACCCACGCGGCCACTGGGGGCTGCAACTGGAGAAGGCCGGGAGCCCTCTCGTGCTGAGGCCTTGCCCAAAGCAACAGGGCAAAGAGACCGCGTCTCTCCCTAGGATCCCAAAGCAGCGCTCGGGCAATGAGCTTTCTCCGCACAAGGAAAGTTCCTCCTACCTGAGAGAAAAGGAGGACTGAGGTCTTTCCTGGAGGTCTTCAAACACAGTTGAAAGCACTAACACAGTTATCCTTGAGCAGTTTTACTGGCAATCACAGTAGGATTAAAAGAAATTAAGCAGAATTAAA
>JAVCKT010020994.1:6338-27718 GCA_032273925.1 Rhynchotus rufescens
GAGGAGAGGAGAGAGGCAAAGCCAGCATTACTGACATAACACGGTGTGTGTTCTAGAACTTGCAAAGCAATAAAGATCTTGCAAAAAAAAAAAAAAAAAGAAAAGGAAGGGAAATATAATTAATGCCCAAGAGCAGATGAGGCCAACAATAACTGGAAAATGGGAGTTCATTCACACAACACAATTTTTGGTATTTAAATTTAAACCAATAAATTAGTTGGTTTGTCTGCCTGGGGTTTTTCTTGGGTTAGAAAGGGGAAGCAGAGGATCCATCAGAATAGAAAGCTGAGCTCCTCCCCTGGAGCAACTTTGCTCTCCCTGTTATGGAGGGAGTCCAGGGAGACTGTCAGCTCACTGAACTAACATTTTAAGCTAAATGGTGTAGATAGTCTTCAAAATGCCTTTGGGTTTCCCCTTACCCCAAAACTTAGGGAAAGCTTCCTCTCATTTTCAGCTACTGGAATTAAACAATAAGGTCAAAATCTTGTTATCTCCTTGGGAATTCCTTTAAGCAGTATGGACACAATTATAGAAGGTGGATCTAAAATTTTGATTTTCTCTAAATTGCTGGACAGATGAAGGCAGAAGCTAATCACACAGCTGGTTTTAGATGCAAACTTTTGCAATATCTTGGTGTGGTAGCATTTGGTTAGGATCACCTATAAAACAAACACAAAAATACCCCCAAAATACAAAACAATATTTTTAACACTGTATATCTCTATATTGGTGGATTTTGCACAGAAAAACAAATCTTCATTTAAAAAGTGAAATGCAAATTTTAAAATTTTGGCTTTATCTTTTCTGTCAGAAAGTCACCCCTGCAAGTTCCTGGCAGCAAGTAAAATACAGAAAGGGAGACACTTGCCAACTTTTGTATGTACTTGTTTTCCCACAGATCATCCTGAGTCTGCACAGATGCAGATGGAGTCTTCAAATTTAAAGGAAAGAAAGTCTGTGTGTGATGTTCAGCATGCAGTGTGGTCTACTCTAGCTGCAGGAGGTTTCTTGCAAAAATCAGTATAGTGTTTTCTCTGAGGCAGAGTTTTGTTTGTGTGTAGCCTGTATCATCAGTCCTGTCAGTCTGAGCAAAGACTGTTGGGTCTTTGCTGTTCTCCCTACTGCACTGCATTCGCTGTGGGGACTGTCATTGCAACAATACCTTTTGTAGCCCGGGAAGGAAATGAGCAGTCATGCCATGTAGTTATGACAACTGCCCCAAATTATGCAAATTATGCATAATTATCCCTAGTTTTACAGAAAGTGTTGTCTGGTGAACCCCAAGGTTTTGGATGCAAGACACTCACCGTCAGTACTGAAAGGCATTTCAAGTTATTCATGTGGGAAAGCTGGCATAAGGAAAGGTCTTGATTTGTTACGTTCAATATTGCTTTTGATTTTTAAACTTAAATAAAGGAAGAAAGCAAGCCATGGAAATAGGTGTTTGAAACATTGGTTACCTACTCACAGCATACTTTAGATTTGTCAAAAGATTTGCAAACCTTTTGATGAGTTTCCTCGACTTTCCAGATGTCGTTGTAGAAATGACTGTAATATTGCCATTTGCTGTAAAAACTTCCTCCAGCTCTATTAACAAGTTTCCCATGATGTAATTAGAAAGAAGGTGCAGTGTTTTCTTTGGCACCTGTGGATAAAATTCTGTGCATACTTATACTGGTATAAACCCAGGGCAACTCAGTTCATTTAACTGAAATTATTCTGGATTTAGTTCATGTGGAATTTGGCTATACCTTTATCTATAGCTGGATATCTGCCTTGAGGAGCAAATATAACAAAGGCAGTGCATTTTCTTTAGGCTTCGTATAGGAAGATACTGTTCTCAGTATCAGGGGAATTGCTACTATTCTGACCAAGGTAAACTGTGTAAGAGCTTTTAGGTCCTGATTCAGCCAAGTTTTTAGATGTGTCTGTAACTTGCTTGAATAAACTGAAGCATATGTAAGTGACCATGTATATATATATATATGAGTGTAAGTAACTGTCCAGTCAATGCCTTCAGGCCTCTCCTCCACGCTTCTTCCTTTCTGTTCACCAGTCTGCAACAAGGTGCATGATAGAGAACCTTTTTGGAGCCTGGTGCAGGATTTCTATCCAAAAAAGAGAGAAATTTCTCATTTCTGTTCTCATTTAAGCCAATGGAAGTCTGTGGTAGTATCAAGCTTGCAGCTAGCATGAGTTTCACTATGCCTCTGGTATAGGTTGATGACTTTGGATTGGAGTTTGGAGACTGTGTATCATGTCTCATCTAAAGAAGCCTGTACACAAACAGCCTTTGCATAAGGCACTGTTGCCTTTTTTTTTTCTTTTTTTTCCTAGATAAATAACAAACAGAAAGAAAGGGGCATATAAGGGGAAAAATTAAGTTTTAATAGAAACACATTTCATCCTTTGTTTTCCGCTTTCCATAAAATATTAACATAGTAAACAAATTGATCTTTGCTCTTATGTTCTTTAATAACATACAGTATTTTGAGCTTTCTCGTGGCTAGGTATGATTAAACCATGCTGTGTTGCTGGTAGCATTCAAACCTCTATTGTTACAATTCTTTGACACCAAACAACTATCTTCTTTTAAATAAGATTGTTTGTAAGCAATTTCTGTTCATAGATACCTTTGTTAAAAGGTTGTCTTGTGCTTTTCTGTTGTTGTTTTTGTTTTTTTAGGTCCCCATACAATAGTGGTAATGGAGTTTTCTGACCCAGACTGCTATTTCCTGGGACATAGTTCAAAGTCCATGCATTTCTGTGGTCAACCCCTGCTTCGTGCCATATATTACCTCTCTGAATGCCACACCCCCCACATGGGCAAAAATTTTATACGGTGCTCTGAAATATTATATTCTGGAAAACTTGTCCAATTGTAGGACTGTTACAATGAAGAACAGCTGAAATAGTTATTTGAAATAGAGATGTGTGGGCGTGTTTTGTTCTTTTCTTAAAAGGAAAGTGTCACTTTGGTCCACTTTTCAGAGTGGTTGGTGTTAGAATAAACTTTTTCTTTCTTTTTTAAACGCAGTGTAGTTCACAATAATTTAAAATACTCTATAGACATTTAAACATTATACATTTAATATTGTCCATATAGACATTATTGTAATAGACAATATGCCTAACTGTCTATTAATATTGTCTATGTAGACATGTAAACGATATACAATAATATAACTTAATTGGATTCCTCAATTGTACTTAACAAATACTATTCTAATATATTTACAGTATCTAGTACCATAGACTGTGCATTACTGTGCTTGGGAGCATTATTCGCTTCCTGTCGAGAATGAAGTACAGTATATCACTATTATTCAACAATACCCAAGAATCCAAGGAACTTGGATTATATGAATTATATGAAAATTATGTGAAGAGACTCAAGCATTTTGGAGGGGCACTGTTGGTTTTTCTGGATTTGCACTCAAGGCAGAGTCCAAACTTGTAGCTGGTATTTAGAAACCAACAGCAGAAAAACAAATAAACAAGAGTCCTTCAGTTTGGGATTGCTCCTTAGGAGACTCATTACAGGAGCCTGATTTTCAGAGGGTGAGCACTTGCTGTCAGGCAGGCAGGTCCTCATCTGTGTTCCAACCAAGGTCCCTATATCTTTTGTTACTTTTGCTAATACAGGCCCAGACATTAGGGAAATTATCCTAGGTTATTCACATGCTCAGCATGGGGACATTTGGAGCTGTAGATCTACCAGCTCCATGCCCCAAGAGCTCTCTGGGGTGGCAAGTGCTTCCATGTCATATAGGGAGACCTCATGGCTGTGCTAGCTCTTCTTAAAAGAAATAAAACAAAACAAATCTAGAAATGCAGATAGGCAGACATTAGGAAACTTTTAATTAGAGTTTTCTGAAAGCCAGTTAGAGATCCTACCTACAAGCATGTGTTGTACAACATTAAATGTGTTGTATTGTAAGTGGGTGTATCTAGTTCTTGGGGTTAAAAGCACTAGATGCTACAGTAGTAAAGCACTGGAGGATTTTTTTTAATCCTTCTTAAGGAGAGAGTGTGTGAAATATAATTGAATGCTGCCTTCTTTCCATATATGTATGTATTTATTGGGGATATGTTATTGTCAACTGCACAGTAACAATGACATAAACTAACTGAAATATTAGCTTTCTTATGGTCTTGAAGCTGTCACAGCTCACGGGTTGCAGCAACCTGGAGTCCAGCTACTACATTTTTGTCATATTCCCAGTTAAGATTGATGATAGGTATTAAAACTATTGGCAATAATTAATAAGATTTAACTGTCCGAAGGGGAAATGTAACGCTCAGAAGACCCTGCCAGTGCACTTGACTGCAAAGCAAAACCTTTGATATTTAATGAACCACATCTTTGTGTCTTAAAACACCCCACAGTGAGCGGAGAGTATGTGCTCCATGTCTTGAGCCTGAATCTACAGGAGTCATTCTTATTCAGGAGGCAAGCGGGAAAAGTCTTTATCAAGCATTTGTAACCACAGTTTTGCATGATCTTTTTTTTTTGCTCAGTTCTGATAATTGCTTAAGGTCTACAGTAATTAAACTCTCTATAGTGGAGTGACAACAGATCAGTAGCATTGAAGAACTTAGGGAGAACCAAATACAAAAATCATAAAGTCAGAGTTCCAATAAGTTTACATTTAGTACAGAATTAAGACATAGCTACCCGTTAGTGCTTAGAATTTTTTGATACTATTAAAATCATAAATAATTATTTTTAATGTTCATTCAAAGAGTTCCAGTGTCACTGGCAGCTGATGTAATTTTGTGAACTTTTTTTTTTTTCCAAACTGATAGTGGAATATTTCCACCACAGATTTTGTCTCCCTATCAGTTGTAGTTTTCTCTCTACCTGTTTAGTTAAAAATGCAGGTTTTTTGCATTAAGACTGCTGTGTTGCAGTCAATGAAGATTTCATTTCCTTAAAAAAAGTCTTTATTTGCACAGGGCTTGGGTTTTTGTTGTTGATGTTGTAAAATATGAGATTGTCTCTTTTTCTTTCAAATTTTGTGGGAGCTGCAGTGCAGTCAGCTTCTCTGATATGTATAATTTAAATGCTTACTAGAAGAACTCTACAACACCCAAGCTGTAGTAAAAAAAAGAAAACAAATGAGAGAGAAAGGTTCGTGTGGTTGCCGAAATTGCCTTAATCTTGTTGCCCTTATTTCCAAAGCAGTTTACAACAGCTAGCCAGCCAAAATGCACCATCCTTAGAAGTGTAAGCAGTGGGGAGGGATTGGTTTATTTATTTATTTATTTTCCCAAAGAAGATGAGATGTGCAAAATGACGCTGTAGTCGTTTGTTGTATTCCACTTTCTTCACCCATGGTGATCCGCTCTGTTCGTGTGCGCACGATGCCGTTATTTGCAGGTGAACACCTCTGTCCGCTCGCTACACGTGTTGCACTTCACAAAGCAGCACCAGTGGAATTTGCAATTGCATTGCCACACTTTGGTGTACTGGTGGGTGTTGTAGCCTCTTCCACAGCACATCATGTCACAGCCGTCCGCGTTGGGAGACGTACGGTTGCAGAGCCGTCCCTGGGTGCCAACGCTGCCCGTGGAAGCATCTTCCTCACAGTAGTTGGGTGACTTTTCAATATACACCAAATCTGTCTCCATGGGTTTCTGATAGCTTTTAATCTGCTTGATCTTCAGGAAAGTTGGCTGTCTTAGTCTACTGGCTCGCACCACCTCCACTTGCACTGCAGCATTATATTTCTCTTTCAAAATATATCCAATCTCTCTGAATTTGGGAAGTGTGGTCCAGCAAGTCTTAGTAGTGCAGGAACCTGAAACTCCGTGGCACTTGCACTCCAATTTCATTCTCTCCTCGAGAACCTATATATTCAGACATTTGAATATGGTTACTGGATGAAAATGATATTGCAAGATAAAATCTCAATTGGTTAGTTTATATTAACCCTAGTTCATATTAACCGTAGTTGAAATTTTTCAAATGTGTGCTTAGAAATATTTGATTTTCCCAGTAAAATGGTCGTAACACTTTTTGTTTTACATGATGCTTTACATGATCAGATGATACATGATTTACATGTTTTACATGATACTTTACATGATCAGAAATAAAATGTTCTACCATTGTATAAGAAAACATTTGTATTCCGTTTGGAAATAATGGAAAAGATTTACTTAAATTTCAAAAGATGTGGTTTTAGAAACACAGTAATTCACGGGACTCCAGTGATTTAAAATGATTTTCAAACCACTTCTATTTTGAAAATAGAAAAAAAAAAAGATTCAGAGTATTTAAGCCCAATTCCTTTAAGTAATGTTCATTTTTTAATGGCTAAAAGATTTGACCAGTATTAACTTTCATCTATGTTGCATGGCTTCACAATCGTTGTAAAATAAAAACTTTCAGCTGTACCAGCAGTATCACTAGTTATACATCTATTAACTGTTTAATCCCAGGACAAACCACCGCCTTTAAGAGCAGGGCTTTTGCAGTAAATGAAGCAAATACATAGCCATAAATACATATTTTTGGCACCAGCATCCTGATGAGGCAACATCAGAGGACATAAAATATTCTGGTGTGAGCTGGAGGAGTAATTGCCCCAAAGAAGCTAATCTGTGCTTTCCTGCCCTTGTGCTACCACTTGAGTCAGACAGCCCACCATTGCACCCAGAATCATCATTAGCTTGTGAAAGGCAGAAAAGCAAAGCAGACTGATCCTTCTGCTTTGCAACAGGATGCTAGCGAAGAAATATGAGCCCCCGAGCTTGTCTTGAAGCATTACTGATGCTGCAGACCATCTCCTGTAGTGGTTTCGTTGCGAATCCCAGAACATGACTGAAATGGGCAAGGGATAAAAGGGCAGAAATCTGAGTACAATGGCATAATGAAGCAGAAGGGAAGTAAAAAATGCTTACTGCTTAAGAAACTGGCCTTAAAATAAAAGCTGTGCAGCTTTGGTTATCCCTGCAAATAGAGGGCACCCTCCTGAGTTGTTCGAGTTTCACTTAAATTGTATGTTTTGTTTTTTCCCCAAATTTCTGGGGTTTCAATATTAAAGAGAATATTTTGCTTTGGCTGTCTCTTGCCAGCATACAGTAGCAAGTATGAGACAGCTGAGCATCCAGTTCAAAAATACCTTAGATTTTCTGGGACTGCATGCTGTCCCTAGATCAAGATGGCGTGTTTTTGGTATTCAGAGGCAGAAAAAAAGCAATTCACAGGAAGGTTTACTGGCTGTAAAGAAGCTCTTAGTGATGCAACTACTCTGAAAAGAAAATCAAAGGGGGCTACAAACTGCTTTCTGTGCACACTGGGAAGGCCACTGCTCTCTAAAGGGCTGAATCACCTTTCTGACTTCCTCATGAAAAGATGGGAAGGCAGAGCTGGCAGCATTTCACCAGCCATTAATAGTGTGAGACTGTATCAAATATTCTGGGATCTTTTAAGGCTCCGCTCTCTGTGCTACATGTCTGTGCCAGAAGATGTTGCTGGTCAAAGACTCCAAACAAGGTTCCAAACCTCTTCCAGAAATCTGTGTGAAAATAGTCTGCTAGAATTTAGGTGTGCATGAATGCTTAAAAAAAAATAAATGCTTACAAGCATTGCTTGCTAACTCTAAAGCGTGGTTTCCTAAGCCAGACTGTTTCTACAGCTCTCTATTAATCACTAATCAACATGTAGTTTTGCTGCAAAACTTGCTGCAAAAAGTGAATGGAGGCAGCCTTCTGTACACCTTCCACAGAGAGCACCACAGGATGCAAGGACCTCCTGAAAAGTGCTAGCAATGAGACTAGCCTTGTCACACCTAAGTTCATCTTTTCCCTAGGGGAAAAAAAAAAAAAAGTTGTGAAGAGCAGGTTTACAGGCTTAGTATGTGTGTTGTCAGGTCCTAGGTGTGTTTGTAATGTCTATTTTTCAGATGGAAAGGGCCAAGTCAGCAACTTGCTCCAAGAGCTTGCAAGATTCTAATTCTTGGGCAGTCTCAGCACCCTGGACATTGTTCCAAGGAGCCTCAGGATCTCTTCTTGATGAGCTTCCTTTCCACTAGAAAAACTTGTCTTGTTCCTAAAAGGAAAGGTATTACCCCTTGCAGTGTCCTGGCTGATACCTTTATATATATATGTTTAGCTATTCATGTCCAGATATGCAGACTTGCACAGGCAAATATGTGTTTGGTTGATATGCATAGCCTTATACACTCTAAAGTACAATCTCCAGCAACTTTATCTGCCTCAATTTCTTTTTTTTCGTTTATTTTCTGAAAGTCTAGTTTCATGTTTGATATAACTATAGATGCATAAATCTGATTTCTTTGCTGTATGCTTTGAAATGTTCCTTATGTTTATGATCATGGTAAAACTTAAAAATACAAGTCCTACAGGCTCAAAATAGAAAAGGAAAAAAAAAAGAATTCAAAATGTATTAATTCATGATACTGAAGCCAATGTCACAGTTTAAAAAAAATTTTTTTAGAGCTTTCTCTCATGATTTTGGAATGCTTGGGGTTACAACACTGAGTGCAGGCCCAATCATCAGGTAGTTAAATTCCTAAATGCTATAATTTGTGTGCCCACAGTCAGCTGTGGGTATAAAATTGTGCCCAAAAACTTGGAGGTCAGGGAACAGAAGGCCCAAACTAAGCAGATTCGAAGTAAGATGTTTTCTGTTTCCCCACAGATGCAGCTGAACACTCTTTCCCAGTGCCCTCCAGCTTTCTAGGAGGTGCCCTCCAGCTTTCTTTGAAGCTCTTTAGATGTCATACAGAGATCCCTGATGGCACAGTACCGAGGCTACGCTGCTGTCTGGTAGCTGACCATTTACACAGGAAGCACTTACTCCTTGAGTATTTCAAGGAGTTTCCCATTTGCAAGTAAGAGACCGCTAAGCCTGACCAAGGTTGTAGAAGTTGACCCTGTACACTTAATGCTGTAAATGAAGACTAACTAGCATTTTCCTTCCTAACTGTCCTCAGCAATATTCCCTTCAAAGCTTTGTCCCTGAGCCTTAGCCTAATTTACTCAAATCTAATACATTATGCCAAGTTGGGTTCCTAATTAAAGATGGAAAACCATTAGCTCCTGTGACCCACTCTTTCAGCACTTTCATTTGTCACATGTCAGTACTTCGTATCTCATCTTGAGTAGTTTACAGCAAGACCTACTTCCCAAAGCAAATTCCCATCACTGTGCTGCACTGCTTCTGACTAATGATAGGAACATTCTTTAGGTCCATTTTCCACATACAGGCCTACTCCCACTCCAGTATGATCTTGCCAAGCAAAATTTTCTTACTACTGCTGCTACTTTGTTAAATGAATTGTGAAATACAGTGTTCAAACTTTTTTATTCCACATATTTTTATACCTATATAAATCATACACTGAAAATGCAATCATGATGGTTTGACTCTCATGACTGGGGGTCATCCACTGCCAGTAAAGCAGAAAAACCTTGCAAAGACTGATTAAAACAAAAAGATATGCACAAAAAGAAATTCATTTTTCAAGTTTCATATCTAGACCCAACTTCATAATATCAGATACAGTTTCTATACTTATTAAAAATCTTATCTGGATAGAATACGTAAAAACAATAGTAACATTTTGTGTGTGTTTGTTTTGGCTTGACTTTTCTGGTTTGTGTTTTCCTTAGTGGAAATGCACATTTTTGGACCAGATGTTGAATGTAACAAAATCCATATTACTTTTTGACTGCAGTATCACAAAGAAATAGAAAACTTCAAGAGTTTTCCCCCATCAAACACGCTGGTGATCAACTTTTGCCTTGAGTAATCCCAATACCAAGAGAGATGGATTCTGGTGTTAGGATATCATCATTGCCTTTAATACTCAAGCATCTGTAGCCATGAGAGCCTCTGGCTTATCGCATGTACGTGGGCACTGTCTAACTTTGGTACAGCCTAGGGTGCAGCACTACTGTCAAAATGCTGATCTTGAAGACCCATCTGGGAAATAAAACTGGGTTTTCTTTGCTTATTTTTTGGAGTCTTGAATAACTACGGGTTCTAATATTAGTAGGATGTAACTCTACTCTTCTAATACAAATATCATTAGAATATTCTTCATTAATAGCAAATCAGAGAACCCAAAATAGAAGAGTTCATGTCACATGTCATCAGCCTGTGAAGCACCCAGCCCCGTGAAGGAAAGACTAGTACTCACTGTGAACTAGGCACAGAGCCAGCAAGAGAGGAATAAGGATGCTTAAGATATGTATTTTTTTCTCTTGCACAACCCAGTTCAGAAGCCAATCTATCTGGCATCAAAAGAGTACTTACACTTTGCAGGATGGGAGATGAAGACTCTGTTTACTGCTCTCATGTCACACCCCTATTTTTCTTACTCTTTAGTCTGATGGAAGCATGGAGCCACCTCTTTGCAGCAGGTCCAGATCCAGCCACAAAGCCCATGACAGGCCGGACTCCAGCAGGACTGAGGAGCCTGAACTCAGTTGCTCCTGCCCTTCACCAGCCTCTCAAGGTAAGGCACCTACTGCAACAGTATCCCCACTGAATGCATGTAAAACATTGAAGGCAGCTCTCTCTCCACCCAAATTCCCCCTCTTGGCTAGCAGGAAAACACACTTTGGATTTTGGGACCTGCTGCACATCAGGTGAATGTCATTACTGTTATTAGTGTTAAGAGGATGGACTAGAGAGCCTTACCAAGCAATGCTTCTTCCTTACCTTCTAGAACAGAGATAATGGTTTCTAAAGCGTTGCATTAATTTTGAGCAATAAATTGCTGCAATTGGCCAAAACCTTCTGAACTTTATTTTTTTCTTTCAGTGAAATGTTGAAAATAAAAATCTGGAGAAGCACCCTTTATCTTTTCTATAGAACGTGCTGTAAAGCTGGCAGACAAAATCTTAATTATCATCTTAATGGGATGAAAGTATTTTATGTTGTTTTTATAAGGTCAAGCAATATAGAGATGTCAGTTTTCCGGAGGTAAGGAGTGGGCTGTGCTAATATTTTGCTATGTGCATGTCATGTGGTCCTGCAGACATTGCATCATATGCATGCCCATTTCTAGAATAAAACCATTTAGCAAATTCTCAAATATTAGGCTATTTTTCCCCTCTAATTTTCAAACAAGATGGCCAAAATGCTGGGATAGTACCAGATGTGGCTTCTGGCAGTCAGTATGAAGGAAGTGTTTCTGGAAGAAAAAAATAGGCTAGTAAATCTAGCCCAACTGGAAGCAGGAGAACGACCCTCATGAGATTTTGAGCCAAAGTTTGCATACCCAGGACATATGGATAAGCATTAGCTATCCATATAACCCACCCAAGCTGTAACACTGAACTTTGTGAAGCTGGATTTATATCTGCCTGCAGATCAATTCAAGTGGGAAAGCGGAAAGTATGCCACCAAGCACAGCTATCGAAAGCTTTTCTTTCATGAGTATTTTCACATTGGATGTGCAGTGAAATAGTTCATTTCTTTTAAAGAAAGAAACTTTCAGCGAATCATGGGCCGAGGGCTGTAAAACCCGGAAAGTCACATTCTTTAAATCGCTGAAATGTCTTAGGAACCAAAGTCACATTTTGAAGAACTTTTTATACATAGAGGAGCGTAAGATCAGTTAGCTTTCTCTTTGAAACTGAGATTAAACCACCACAGCAACTTTGATACTTTTCATTCAGAGTTTCTTTTTGCAGGTTATGTCTAAACTCTGTCTCTAGCTGGGTGCCAGTCAAGGCATATTTTATGCACACAGAGATAGTATATATATATGGTATATATAATTATGTACTCACATATGCACCATATATATATATATATACATTCATCCACATATATATAATGAATGGTGACCATCAAATCACCTCATTAGCTGTTCTGCCGCCAAAGCATGTCAGCAAAAACCCTTCCCAGTACCACAGTTCTGTGGCGCCAGTAACTGTGAGAACTAGCCATGGCTTAGATGGAAATGTTGTCCCAAGTAATTGAATAATCTCATTTAAAGAGAGTCTGATTTTTTTTTGTCCCCACATTCTTATTGTTTCAAATGTAAAATAAGATGTTGTCATCTTCCAGGCATTCCAAAGAAACAACATGGAAAAAAAACATTGACATTACAAAGGAATAAATATTGGGATGGTACCAGACTGAGTTTCTGGCACTCAATATTGTGGGTGTGTTTCTGGAAGGAGTTAAAATACGCCAGCTTTTTCTCCACATAACCACAGTCATTGTCTATAGCAAGAGCCTAATTGATTGATAAACTGTTGGAAACATTTATTCTCTTCTTCTGGTAAAAGCTGTGATCTGCTAGCAATTTGTCAGCTTGTTCTTTTAGCTTCCTCCTTAAAAACAAATAAACAAACCCCTCATTTTTCTAATTGCGTTTCCCCATGAGAGCAGGTCATTGTTTTGAAGCTTTCAACAAAAATGTAAGATTAATGGCATACATTCCCAGATGTTACTCTTTCTAAGTTCGTTTATCCCAGAATAAAGATATTTGCTGCTAAAAATACTTGGTGGAAAGCTGTCTCATAAAACAGCATCAAAGCTGTCTTGAGTTGGTTGGTATTTAATTTTTCATTACTCTATCAAGGTTTTGCCCACAGATCTCTGTAATCATTCAGATTTGCAGCCAACCCTTCTTTCCCCTTTTCAAAGCAACATTTGAATTAGGCTTATGCTAGTCTTCCATGGCAAGGGACAGGTGGAAGGTTAGTTTTCCACATTTGTACTTTCCATTTTGAATCATAGAAAACATTTAAAATGTTTTAAACACAGAAAGCATTTAAAATGTAAAATGTAAAAGCAAAAAAAATGCTTTTTTACACAATGTGGTGCTATTTTGTCACAAAGCACAAATCTTCCATGAGTAGCATCTCCTGTCATTAGGAGTACCTAAATTAGCCTTTATTTCTTCCAAATGGCACTGACTGCATATTTGTTATTTTGTCACTGGTGCCTTTCATTACAAATATATTAGAAACTTCACAAACTGTCATTAGCTGAAACAATTTTTAGAAACGCAGTGTAGGGGATTCAGTCTTGCCACAGTTGCCAGAAATTCCCTGAAAAGCATAAATATCTGTTTATTGAGGTTTTTTTTTTCAAGGAGGTACCTTATTGGAGGTAGACCATCCCTGCTCCAGAATCAAGTTAAATGGCATCCAAATCTGTTTCCCTCCTCCATCTGTTTTCTGAAGTTTGTATAATTATTTTTAGTATGCTGCTTTTTTCTCAAAAAGAAGTTCCTCAGTGTTCTATTTTTAACAAGAGTGAAATACCAGCAAGCCAGCTTTTGAGAACATCCCTATGATAGCAACACATTACAGTCACATTATAGTTAGGGAAGTTTTTGACCCCTAGGCATATCTGAGAGGGGAAGAGGCAATTCTAGGACAGGCATCAGGAGAGACTGAGAGCAGACAAAATCCCTGCCACAGTCCACGAAACTTTCCTTGTAGTGGTTTAGTACTGTATCCAAATTATTGCCTTGGGGTTGAAAATGCTGTCTAAGCTTCTGAATAATGTTTCTAGTAGTGGTTTTCTCAACACCTGACAAAAGTCTAATGAAACCATTGAGGGTCTTCCACTGACTTCAGAGCAAGTTGGAAATTTTAGGTGGCACTGGGGACTCTTTGCATCCTTTTGTTCTTGATGTTTCTCTACTAGGCAGCTCTAGGTTTTAGAGAGATGACTAAAATTAAAATAGTAAATTTATGGACTATATATTGTTGATCTTACCCCATCCCCAAATCTAGCTCAATATCAGCAATAACTAAATAAGGACTGGTTAGCTTTATGATTATAGATATAAAATGTATATAAAGTTGAAATCCTGTTGAATATAAGACCTTGAAGAGCTGAACTAACTAAAGTTCCTATTCAAGTTGTCGTTATTTTCCCTCCTCCCTTAACACTATAAGGTATTGATAAGATTGAACTGTAACTAAGATTCACCTGGTAGGTTCTCTGCAGGAACCTACAAAATCATATATTTTATTTACTTGTCAATCTTGTCAATCCTACCCAAAGGTAGTTGTAAGATTTTGAAAGAGGAAACAAGAAAGATGTAACTTCAGTGCAATTGAGCAATAATGCAGTCATAAATGCAGTATTTCTGGCCTAAGTGTGAAATAAGGACCATGTTGAATATATCAGAATGGCATCTCTATGTAAGTAAAGTTCCTCATTGAGATTTTGTTTCTGTTTATTTCACAGTTTAATCTAAGCTTACTCAGATTCCTCAAAGCTACCAAACATCAGATGAAAGTAGGAGGTTTAAAGTTCATCTGAATTCACAAAATAAACTTGTGATTTCAGGTTGAAATTGCCTAAAACTCTGTAGCTCCATAAAACAACAGACGCAGCATATCTGTGTTTCCAGAGTTTTTCTCTAACTTTGAGTTTCAGTCAGTCCTCAAATTCAGAATATCTAATTTATACAAACAACAGATGATCTCAGAAGAACCAAAATCACCAAGTATAATGTACTGTGCAACTTTGCATATTCATCTCATGGGAATGTATGCCATAACACCAACATTATTTCTAGATATGGCCCTCAAACCATCTTTTATATGATCACATTCCTCAGGATCTGATGGGTTGTACTTAAAAAAACAAAAACAAAAAACAAAGAACTTCATCAAAGAGTCTCAGTCAAACTAGCTCTTCAAAATGATGGATGCATTAATGATTATAATGAAAATATATGGATATAAATGACTACTGAAAAATAACAAGAACAACGAAGTTGGTGAATTGCAAAACATTATTTGTAAAGAACTGCCTTTGATGAAAAAGTCTCTTTCATTAGCCTTTTTCTTATCTCAAAAATACTAATGATGTGAGTGATATTGTTTACTTTTGCAGGAGCATTCACACAAAATGAAGTTCTGAAAAATATTAAAATAAATGCATTTGCGTGAGTATTGCTAGCAGAAATATTTGTACAAACACACGTTTCTTTGGTTTACTTATATCCCCCTCTTTATGAAATTCTGATGAACAGTAAAAATATGATTTGCTTAATAAGAATCAGCAATGTGGTCTAGTGGTTACCAAGCTGTATTTAGAATGGAGGGATCTGGGATCAGTGCCTAGCTCAAATACTGATCTACTTTCTGCCCTTAGGCAAAGGACTTCACTGTTCTCTATCTCTGCATCCACTTTTGCTCCTCTGGCCTTCCTTTATATATGGACTACACGATGTTCAAAATGGGATGTGTATCATCATGTAGGGGGGATGGGATTCACAGCACCACACGTGGTTGCCACTTTCGGTAGGAGTCATGAACCATCTAAGCAGTAAGTTTTCCCTTGCAAGTTGACTAAGGTTGATGACCAAGCCTTGGAACAGTCTTCCACGAAGCAGTACTCCTGTATTAGATGCCCTTAACCATCTGACAGAGCTGTTTTAGGGAAAATAAGAGTGCACTGCTCTGTAGGATGCTTTGTGCTCTTTGCGCTCTAGAAGCTAGTGTGCTTCTATTGTGCTCTTCTGAATCAGTTGCTTCCCTCACATCTGAATCCTGTCTCTTCACTTGGGATGATGCACCACATTTGGTCTCTTTCCTCGCTTTGAATTTAATGTAATACTTTCCCCCCAGTGGGTAACAGCCCATAGAAACCCTTCAGTTTCAGTGCACAACAGACTGCAATCCCCTGGAAGTTTTGCTGCGTTCTCCAAAATACAGCCTGTAAGATGATTGCAGTGCGTCTGCCACCATCAATTCAGCCATCTCTGAGGTTGACCTCAACAAATACTGCTTGGTGTAGAATAAAAACATACACTGTCTTAGAGAAGAAAATATCAGTCTGACTTTGGGGGCTGCATGGGAAGCAATAGCGTATTGGAGTCTCCTACTACACAATATATATACACTTGGAAAGAGTCACACTTTTTTAAAAAATAAAAACTTGAGTGAAAACATTTTGAAGGAGATCATAAAAGTCACTTCTGAGACTGGTGTATATGTGTAGAAGGATTTATCTTACTTTTTTTTTTTTAAAGGACAGACTTTGAGAGCTGTGAGGATAGATATTCAATGGACATAAACATACTACAGTTAAGAATTTATTGTTTCAATTACAAGGAGCTCTGTCATGGTTGTAGACATGAAGCTGTTTCTTCTTCCAAAGTGACACTTATCATGAAGCTGTTTGTACCTTGCCAGGGAGAAGTGGACAACTGTGTATTTGCTCTGATGTATTTGATTAGAGCTGTGGTCAAAGAAGCGTTTTGTTCTTGGAAGGAATGAACAGCGGCTGGTGCTGTGGGAGTTCAGCAGTGCAGCTATCTAGTCCTGCCCCATCACAAGCCTATGATCTCTTGCTAGATTTTTGCAAGAGAGATGGAAAGCAAAGATTTGTTATTACCCCAGATAGCTCCAGCAAAGTCTTGACTGTTAGTGACTGGACTGGAAAGAAGGCTTAGAAAGCAGAAAAATTTAGAGGAACAGTGACAACAACAGAGGCAACACAATGTAGACGTTAAACTCTATTTAACATGTAAATTGATGTGAGTGAGGGACACCAGCAGAGAAAGAGGTGGATTATTGTGGAACTCCTCCTTAGACCAATCCAGCCTCCCCGCTTCCTTCAGCACGTCTCCCCATCCCTCATCCCTTCCAGAATACCTTTCTCCCAGCCTCGTTGTTGTGCAAGTTCATTAGCCGCCGAGCGTTCTTCTTGATTTCTCGGGCGTCCACAAACCTCCGGGAGAACTCGATGCCGTATCTGATATCCGCAGAGCAGCCTCCCCATTTCCAGCCCTCCTCCTGGTTGTAGTAGCCCTGCTTCTCCCGGTCGCAGCCACAGTTGCTGAGGTTGCCCTGGCTGCAGGCGGCTGTGACGGCGTGTGCAACTCCGGCAGCAGTGATGGCATAGGTGAACGCAGCTTCCCTGCTTCCTGTGGAGACAAGTCAACAGCTGGTGGGTTTTGCAGAAGGGCAGCGCTTGCCAAAAAAAATACTCACATGGCGTGCTGTAGCAGCAGCAGGTAGGAAGGTAAGGAGAGCATCACAACTAATGCGTATTCCTCATTCTTAAAAAAATTACATGCATGTTTTAAATGCTTGGCTAAACTGAGGCATGGTGGCCCAGGTAAGCACCAGCTATAGGACAATCCCATCTCACACCCTAAACCAAAGGGGAGCTGAGCAATGCATTTGGTATGTTGCTGAGGTGAGGAAACACAGATTGCTTGTGCAGGATCCAGCCAGGTTTGCTCACTCAGTGGGGCTGTATGCAGCTCAGATGATTAATAGGTGAGTTGCTGATGGCAATGCTCACTAGAAGATAGGTGCTGGTTTTAGGAGTTAGCACTGCATGGGAAAAGGGAGCATTCAGACAACTTAAGAAATACTCTTTCAGATAGGCAGGAGGGCTAGGATGCAAAATGAACAAGGTCATTCATCCATCTTTAGAAATGTTCCAGTAATGTCCTTTGTTAGTCCTCTCTGCCGAGGAGAGTAAAAGAGGCCTGTGAAGCCAAGAGTTAGGTGGACACTTATTTTCTTTCAAGGTAAGGTAGAGACCAGCTCTTTTCTTTGCTGTAACTCCTCTTTCCCTCTCATACTGAGGCAAACTTCTGCCTTAGCTTAGCTCTCGGATGTACAAGGCATAGTGAACTGCTGCAGCATCTTTATTTCCTCTGAAACAGCTATGATATTGTATGTAAGCAAAGCTTGGTTTTGTGTAAAGTTCTGTTTTTCTTTTTTTATAATACTCTACATGCCAAGGTCCCTTGTTCCCAATTCTGTATGACAGCGTTGATATGGACTGTATGAAAAGGGGCAAATAAACTCATTTCTTTATTGGGCACTGGTTGGCTGAGTCACCTTTGGGATCCATAAGCAAAGAGACTCAATGGCAGAATGATTGAAAGGGATTCTGTGGCTGCATCCCACTCTGCAGTCTGTGATTGACTGAATTTAGGGCTGGATACATATTTTACTGTTCCCCTTTAAAACGTTCCCCTACAAGACTATTTCTCAGTGCTATCATCATCTACTTCTGTGTATTTATCTGGTGATAAATAGACAATCTTGTTGTACCACAGCCAAAGAATAACTGCAAAGAATTTGCAGAAAGTTGCTGAAATGCTTTAATGACCACACACAGAGCTTTGACATGGTTAATGGCTTTGAGAAGGGAAAAAGAAAAAAAAACTTCCAGAGGGGGAAAAAAAAAGAAAAAAGAAAGAAAGAACCTTAGAGGCTATTTTTGAATTTTTATTTTAGGATACACAGATATCATAGCTCTTTTGGAATGACCTGTGCTCAATGTGGGTTTTTTTTGTATTTCTTATTTTCTTAGATAGTTTCCTGAAAGGTTACACCACTGCTGGATTTGAGATCATACAAGAAGCAATTATAAACTGTTTTTTTGGCTCCATTAACTTGTTTCTCCAAAGCAATAAAAAAAAAAAAAAAAAAAAAAAAAAAAAAATTAAGGTAAAAGAAAAATGAAAAAGGGGTGTGATTTTCAGGTACTGAAAAGGTTAAACTCATTTGCTTATTATTTGAGTACATTATATAATAGAAGGATTGACTTTGCTTTCAGACTTTGCTTTCTGCTTTTCAGAAGTGTTTTGTTGGGGTGTACCATGTGTGTAGTCTGGTTCAGTGGTTCCCAAACCATGGTCCACAGAACACTGGTGGTCTAGGAGGCCACGGTAAAAGGTTTGCAGCTAATCCGCAGAGCCATATTAAACAGTGTTTTTCATAGTGTTTTCAATTAAAAGTTAGTTGATAATGATGCCTGGTGGTCCATAAGAAATTCTGAGGGTTGATAGCACTCCAAAAAAAGTTTGAGAAGTTTGGGAACCTCTGTTATATTTCCTAGTATGTTCTCTAAAAACACCTTTCAGTATTCACTCCTTTCTCCTCATTCCTTCTCCTCATTCTCCTGCTGAAGTTAAGCAGAGACCCGTGTTTCAAAGTGTATGTTATTTACCTGCAGGGTTTCTTCTTTTTCATTTAGTTTTAAAAATATGTGTTCCTAATCTACAAATCGAAAAACAGGAATTATGAGACACAGTGAACACTACATATTAGAAATGTTCAAGTTTTCCTTCCTCTTCAGGATGGGAATAATTTAGAACTCAGTCTGTCTCATGAAGACTTTTGAGGAGTTCAGACATTTTTGAAGCGTGTTCAGAAAAGCCTAGAAAATATAGCAACCATACTCTTTATCATGGAATAATGCTGTAGTTCATAACTAAAGATATACTGCTTCATCTTTACCTGTAGGATCAACATCTGCAATAGAAGGTAGGGCATTATATAATGGCCACTTTGTCAATGACTTCTCTAGTTTTTATGAAGCATTTCCCTTGATCAATTGTTTAAAACTAAATAACATTCTATGCTTTTATCCTCTTCTCTCCCATTCTTCCCCATCATATCTCTGGTTACCTGCAGCACAAGAGGAAAGCATCTTTCACACACTTGAGAGCTATAGGAGCAGTGAAATTACAGCAGGTGGAAACCGTATTGACTTTCTGAAAGAATCATTGTCACATCTCAATACAGTTATTAAATAAGAAAGGCTCAAATAAAATCTGTCTGGAAAATGGGGTTCCTTTTGTTAGGACATCTCAGTAAATGCTATTCACAACTCCCATTGAATCTACTAAGAATTAAGTGTTTGGGGTTTGGTTTGATTTTGATTTGAATTTTGTTTTCATTAGAGGATTGTCTGATACTTCTCTGGAACTCAGTATAAATATTATCTCAGCAGTTCTCTAAACACCTAGGATCAATCCAGTCTATCAGAAAATGCTGATGGAGGATGAAGGGAAACCTCTGTTCTCAAATAATGTTTCTGCTCTGTACAGTCTTCCATTAGAATGTCACCACATGGAATCATTTCTAAGCAAGTCTTTTTTTCAGGTAAGTAGTACACTTTAAATAATGACTACTATGATACCTGAGCGTGGAACAATAATCTTATAAATTTTTCAGAGATTCAGAAAAAATATTCAGAAATATTCCCATTCTGCAATGAAAAAAAGCCAAAGCTTTTCAAAAAATTAATGGAAAAGAGAGAGACTATTAAAAATACCATCAGATTTGGGATTCTACCCAATTAACATCAAGCTAGATTTTTCTTTTTCTGGTAAATAGCACGATGATCCCAGTAATTTGGTGTTATATTTCCTCATTCTCTATGTCTCAGAAGAAAAAAAATCCTCGTTTGACTTAAAAAAAAAAACCCTATCATCATGTAGGTCAGAATAATTCCGGTGAGATCTTATTTGGATGGAAAAGACACTGCTTGGCTTTATTGTGACTCTTGTATTCATCCATTTCGTGTTAGAAATGCCTTCCTGGGTGTCACGGCAGACCTTTTTTTTTTTTTTTTTTTTTTAATTTATTAAATAAAAAATAACCAAAAAAAATTATTTGATCAGAGAACTCCAATAGAAGGTGACCATCTATACCAGACGCAGCGAGGCAGTGTTTTTTGTTGCTCTGTAGGATGGTGAAGGTTGCTCCTTGCAATCCAATGGGGCACGAGAGGATTCCTGCATGTGGTCTGCCAGTCAGAGCTGCTACCGTTTGCCTGACTTCATTTGCATTCTGCCTGCAGGTTGCATTTAAAACATGCTCCAGCACCCACTAATGTAGGCATTTTCTGCTCACACAAACAGATGTTGAGTCATTGCTTCCTACAAAGAGCAATTTCTGGCAGATAGGGTGAGAGCAGACTATTTAACCATTGTTGCTCTTGGAGCAGCCTATATTTTAGCCCTAATTTAGATGTCATCTCGGACTAACTTTTTGACTGCTAACTGAGCACTGAACTTAGATGGTCTGGTGTGGAAGTTATAACAAGTTCCATAATTGCTGTAGTTTACTACATTCTAACACACATATATTCAGCAGCATATAAGCACAATCAGCTGAGAATCACGTATGCTAAATATGCATTTTGATCATTCAGCTGTGTGTGCAGTTTTAGATATCTGTTTCATGCTTACTAGCAAGGCATCTATTTTTCTGAGTAACTAGATAAGGATATTACTATTCCACACATGATTCAGAAATGTCTTTTGTCAGCAGCCAGATGAAGAAGAGGGCTACTAAATGTCAGCTATTAGAACTGCAGTTTAACTTGAAATATCAGACTATAGAATATATACTATTTAGACAGTAGTTTGCTAGATTGTGGATCAACAATGATAGAAAAAAAAGTTACACGCTGCAATTAAACAAAGCAAACTTGCACAGTCTGTAGTCACCAGTGTATTTTTGATTATATGACGAAAAATGTTGATAGCAATATAGGTCAGTGAAGAGTAAATGAATTGCATCAGAAGTTAGATTTTTTTTTTTTTTTTTTTTTTTCCAAACCATTCGTTTTGGACAAGTTTTCTTTTACATGTAAATTT
>JAVCKT010020995.1:0-10439 GCA_032273925.1 Rhynchotus rufescens
AGATCTTTAAAACCTGCTTGGATGCAGCCCTGTGCCACATGCTCTAGGTGACCCTGCGTGTGCAGGGGGGTTGGACTAGATAATCTCTGAGGTCCCTTCCAACCTATGATTCTATGACACATCTCGGTCCTCGCCCCATCTTTGGGGCTGTTTTGTATCATTTTAGTTGAATGCTTTGCCCTGTTGTACTCAGGAGAAGAGCAAGGGCAGTCCTACTCCAGGTAGCTTAAAATTCAAGTAATATACTAAGCGCTCCCTCTCTGGAGTGTTTTGAGCATTAATTAAGGTTTTAAAGCTAAATATAATAAAGTGCCTATCATTAGGTGGTTTCTATAGGAACACAAAGTTAAATTGTCCTGGCTTGGAGGCCTGTTGGGAATTGCCACATAACCACCTCTGCCTTGGCAGCAGCAGAGCGCCAGCTCCAGTTAGTCTTTGCGATACCTGTCTGGCAAAGCAGTTAAGCATAAGCTTCTCCTAAAAACACTTGAGAAGGCTCCCAGACTTTGATAACTTGTGTTTGGGTTTGATAGCTGAAGGATTTGAGGTCTGCCTTTCCCATTAGCAATCTAGACATGAAGAAATAATAGTGCAATTTCAATTCTGCATCTAAGAAGTATCTGCTGTTACGCTTGTGTTCCTGGGCATTGCAATAACATGTAAAACACTGTGGGTCTGTTAATAATGGGCATTTTGTATGGCATGACTGCGTACAAGAGCGGAGGCAGTGTGGTGTGGAATATTCTTCTCTGACGGCCAAATTAGCGCCTCTGTTTCTGTCCGTAGATGTTACAAGGCAAAGTGTGCCACCTCTCTGACCTATTTGCAAAGCACAAACAGATGGGAAGAAATTTGAAGAGCAAAAGCGCTCTCTGGGGTGTCCTGTGTGTCTGAGAGAGCTGAACGCACACCAGTAAACCAACGATAAATGGTTTTGGTCACCAAGCGAAAATAGCATTTGAGCACAGCTAGAGCAGGTACTGTGAAAAGAATTAAATGCACTAAGCAAAACCCTGTAAAATAGGCTTTCTTGACCTTAAAAAGTAGGAGTTAGGTTTGCAGCCCAGTGAAAGGTAATTAGGAGGAAGAAGCATGTCTGCAGTTGCTGAAGATACATACATTAATCTGGACTTTCACTTTCTACAAAGATATTTGCATAATAATTATACATTGGCTTTAAGATGTTTCTAAGTCTTGTGGGAGAGCCCACGATGGGTGAGATCCTATCTTTGGAAATACCTTGCTCTTTAGAGAGTAAGTACCGGGCAGGTGTAGGGTAGCCCTAGGTGGTATGATATGAACCTGAGGGGAAAAAAGAACAACAAAAAAAGCCTTTTTATGCTGCAGTGTATCCAGATTTTCGTTTGCTCTGTCTGATGCTTGGAGCAAGTCTCAAAATAAATGAGGAGAGCTCAGTGCGTTGCCCCAGCTGTCTTTAGTGCACAGGGCTTAGTCCAGCCGGTAGACGCGTGTCCCACCACAGCAATTTCCAAGCAGCTCGGATGGGCAAGCAGGGTGCTTTGTGCTTGCTTGAATTGTGATCTAATTTGTTAGACTAAAGTTATAGTGAGTTGCTTAACTTGTCACCCGAGGGGGCACGTGGCCCTAGCTCCCCATTAGGCACCAATGCAGCCAGCATGTATGTGGCTCACTTGGGTGCTTCAGCAACCTCCATCAAGTGCAGAACTTCACTAAATCGATAGACCATTAGGTGTGTGGGCCAGAACCTCATTTTTCCTTTGAACAGTAATACATCTAAATGATCTTTGAAGTTGCAGGGATAGTATCAGGCTTTTGATGTAAAGCCCAATCATGGTTCATGTTCTGTTACGTTGGTGGGTCACTAATGTACGATCCTCCTATGCTGCTCCATCAGGCTTTTGAGACTGGTGTGTTAACTCCAGTTTTGCTGGACAAAGCCTTCCGTGTTGCACTTTAAGCCTTCTGCTGACATAAGCATGAAAAATCACTGTGACACCCTGAGCATTTGCCTCTTGGAGAGCCTCTGTAGCAGCAGTCACGTGCCTCGAGTCCCGCACCTGTCCTGGAGTCTCTGTAGGTAGCTATTAGTTAGGTGGAAACCTAAAGTCATTTTGTTTGTTTTATGTCATTAAAATCAGTGTATTTCTTTGAAAGACTTTCACAAATTGGAATTTTTCCAATGAAAATCATGGGAGCAGTCAGCGCTCTCTAGATTTCATCCCTGCCCTGAGTAGGCAGCAATCAAGAATGCTACTGGGGGCCACCTGGTAAAATAGGCACGTTTAATGCAATGGGTTGGGAGGCATGACTTGGACTTGGGTACAAATAACCTAAGAACTCCTGCCTTGGTCTTGTGGCCTTTTCCTGAGAGTTGATGTTCGAGGTTTATTTGATGGACCGTCACTGTATTATTGGTCCTGGTGCTGGAATGCCCCGCCATGAAGTTGTTGTTAAGCCCCTGGGCAGCCCTGTAGCACCTCCTCCCTTTAACTTGGTCTTGCTGCTCATGTGTGGCCATGCTGGGTGCCTCTCCTACAGACCTGCCCCATGGCTGCCTAACTGTCCTTTGACTTCTTATTGCTGTCCAGGCAGGATACTTCTTTGCTTCATAAGGGTTTATGCCGGCTTCAAATAACCATCAAAGAATCACCCTGGACCATTTTGAGACATGGATGGAAATACTTGAGCTAGTGTCCTACTAAGACTGAACCCTTGAAAGCCAGCCTGAGGCAGGGTTTAATAAAGTGAGCTCTCCACCGTCTTGAGCAGGGGTGCAGTGCCTGGAGCCAGCCATCTCTCCATGTGATCCCTGCAGTGCCGCAGACTCTGGTTTTCCTTTCTCTTTTACATGGTGAGCTGCTCTTTTTTTGCTTTATTTCCTAGCCCTCGGAAGTAAATAACAAAGATATTTCCAGGGTATGGACGTTTCCAGGGTATGACGGCCCAACTGTCTTGGCTGCTGTTACAAATTAGACTTTGTGCCGTGCTGCGTGGGCGAGGTGGCCGCAATATGCTCTTTTCTTTGCCCTTCTGCAAATGCACTTCATCCGTCGCCCTTAGCGGATCCCAATGCATTTTCTGGGGTTGACAGTCATCTGATAGCACCGCGTGGGCTGCTCCATTACTCGGTCACTGCCTCAAATGCATCAGGGCGTTGGCCGCAAAAAGGCATATCCTTTCACTCAAAATATATATCTGGTACCTTTATTACAGCATATTTCATTGCCAAGAACACTAGGAAGCATGCACTGGGCATAGCTCCTTTTCCTGCAGTGGATAGGGAGATGCTTTGGGGGCCAGGGATGCTTTGAGGACCGGCATGGGATGTTCCAACCTGGAACTGAATCTGTTGCTAAATCCAGCCTTCCTGTGAAGCAAAATCCTAGGCACTAAAATGTTCAAGCTTTCAGGGGCTGTAGGTCTGTGTTCAAGCTTCTCTGCTAGTCCCAAGCTCAGAATTGCCTAAATCACTCCTGTGCAATGAGGTGCCTCTGCTGCTTGAAGGTTTTCTGTTCTTTTTTTGCCCGAGGCAAATCTTGATCAGGAAATTATCGTTTGCAACCAGACTGTCATAGTGTGATGGCATAAACAAGGCTTGGAAATTCTCCCAATTGCAACATGTGCTGGATCTCTCCCTGGTTGTGAAAGAGCAGAAAAGTTGCAATTGCTCCATATTTGTTTCCATACAGCTAGGAAAACCTCAGTTGGGAATGTGTGTATGTATGTACATATAAATATATGCAAACATATATGTGTAAAAAAAAGTAGATAGCATAAGCTTTTATCAAAATAGCCTTCACACGCTGCTCAGTTCAACTGTACTCCCTTTTCTTTTGAGACCATGAGGTGGGAAGAGACCTTGAGAAGTTGTCTCCCCAATTCCCTCCTCGTGTAGGCTCAGCTCTTTAAGTTTTTCTGTTAGGTGCCCATGCAACCTGTTCCTAAATACCTGTATTAATGACAAATCAGTGCCCACCCCGGGTGTTTTGTGCAGCTGCTTTCCTGCCTGTACTGCTGGAAAGTTTGCAAGATTCTTGTGCATCTACTTGTTAATGGATATTTATGTGAATATAGAAGGGTCTGTTAGGCTCATTTTCTCAGAATTGTCCAAATAATTTTGCCTCTGTGTGAGTTTTTAGGCATGGCCTGTGCTGAGTTGCAGGTAAAGCATGATATGTTTTTAGCTTGTGTCTGACTAACGTCCCTGCTTCCAAAGCTGACACCTGACAGAATTTTTCTGTCCCTTTTCGGCATCTGAGTTCATTGTTGTTTCAAGCCAGAGGTTTGAAAATGTATTGAAACAGGCTCTTGCCCCTTGTTGTGTTATGCTTCTCTCTGCAATAAATAAACGAATGATGTGAGTGGCAGAGGGCACCAAGCAGCCCTGCCAGGTCCTTGCGGTCGCTCTGGAGGAAATGTTTGGATATGCTAAATAAGAGACCCACCTGGAAAAGCATTGCCCATAGGGAAGTCGATAGCTCTGATCCTTGAGCAAGGGGATTTGTGCAAAGCCTGCAGCAGCATCCGATGCTGAGCTGCCTTTGGCCGAGTGGTCAGCCGTGGGAAACACGTAGCTACCTGGGGGCTGCATGAAGTCGTGTTGGCTTCAGGTGAACACTGATTTTTCTCTCCCCCCCATCTCCCCACTAGGCTCTAGTCAATACTGTTTTTAGCTCTGTTTTTTTCTTTTACAAATTGTATTTTTTCCCCTGGAAGGTGATCTCTTATCTTCTAATCTCTTGGCTGCAGCGTTTTGGCTTGTCTTGTGAGACTGAGGCTGCAGGGAGGCAGCGAGTGCAGAGCGAAGTGGTTGGAAGTGGGTTTATTTTGTACTCCCTGGACAATTGCCATTGCCCTTGAGCATTGGAACTAGCATTGCCCTGAATGGAGATAGGGATACCCCCATTTAGCAAAAAGTTGTGAGGGAGATGGAGTTTTTTTGGAGATAGGGGGTTTTAAGAGAGCCTTGAAGAAATATCTGTTGGGGCTGAAGTAGGTGTTGGTGGACCTGGCCTGGGGTAGCAGTAGGCTGAGATGTCATCCTGAGACTTCCATTGGACTGGTTTTGGTAATTCCACTCTCCCCGCGCTGGCCTTACCCTGGTCTGCAGCAGCAGAAGCAGCTTGTCTGGTCGCCCCGTACTGCTAACGTGAGCTGCCACTTGCTCTCCCTGAGATTTCTTTCTGAAATCCAAGTCTAAGCAAAGCTGCCAAGGAAAATGGTTGTCTGTTAGTCTGGCAATTAAACCTCTCTTTAATGAGCCATCCTTTTAATAGGCCGCTTTTGCTGCGTTCAGCAGGACGGCGCGAAGAACTTGAGTAGTTTTCTGTAATTTCTAGCATGACCTATTGCATTTGCTCTCTTGAGTATCTCATAAAATATCCTGGGAGAGTCTCTCTGCCGTTACCTTTCTGCACTGAGGGAGAGGCAACGCAACAAACGGCAGATATTAAGCTAATTATATTTCCTGCTTTTTTCTCTTAGTCAGGAATTAGGTGGCAGCCTTCAAACCTCTGGCTGAAGTAAGGCCTGGCTCAGGCTGCCCCGGGAGAGCTGTTCGGATTCGAGGAGCTTAGTAAGAGCTGCACTTGTCCAAAGACACCTTTTGATTTTCCCCTTATGCTTCCTTTATTTTTGGTTTTGTAGGCTTGCATCTTTTCTCGCTATTTATTTCTGTCTTTCTCATTCCTTCGCGAGGGCACAGGAACGTGCCTTTAAACCTCTCTGTGTGCACCCTGTAAGTCACATAGCCACTGGTTGTGTTGGTTTGCTAAAGTTGCAAGTGCAAAAGCAGCCTTTCCAGGCACTTTCCACATCCTATTCCGCGTTTTTCCCCACTTCCACCTCCCTTACAAAGGCCCAGGACCTGCGTTTCTCCAGAGTGCCTCCCAGTTGCTCATATGTTGCCCAGTTCCCTCTCCTCCCTAACAAAAGAAATTTCCCCGGTTAAAGTTTATGTAGGTAGGGTTAACGTTTTCCTTCATCTGGGCTGACATGCAGCAAAATGCTTTTCCAGCATGCGAGCAGCCTGGGGAGTCAGACTGGCCGGGTGGTTTATAAATGAAGCCTCTGTGTCACCTTATATTGTATTTTAGCAAAGGATTTTTCTGTCCCAGCAAGCTCCTGTCTCCTTATGAAATATGCTGCCAGTTTAAGGGGAGAATAATATATTTACTATAACAGCAAGCAGTGTAGGAATAATTTTGCTGTAAAGATTAAATTTTTATATCATCTTGAAGAAAACCAACGCTTTGGCAGCCCCCTGAGAATGTGATGTCTGGCTCTTTCAGCAGGAGCGGTTCGGGTATTAGCAGCTCTAAGCAGTGTCTTTTCTTATGTTGTTCCTGCGGTATGAGAGCAGCCTGCTCCTTTTGTCCTAAAGTTAAGATTTTTGAGGCTTTTTTTTTGAGAAATAAATCCTATTCTGAAGGTCTTTATCAGGTGAATGTGGCTAGGAGAGGAGTGCAGCTCAAAACCGTTCAGTGCTCTGATCTGTGCTGGGCATCTAATCAGAATGCAGCCCGTTCCCACCTCCCGAGTTTGCAAAATTCACTAGGGAGTCTCCAAAGACTTTCTTTTTTATTTTTATTTTTTTTTCATGTGGGATTAGTGCTGTTTATCATTATAGATAGGCAGGAACCAACATACAGAGAGACGTTTTGGCAGCGGTTCAGCACTTCTGCTTTGGTGCCTGCCCAGAATGATAACACGTTTGGTCTGTAACTTGGGAATGGTTCAGGCTGGCTTTGCTTCCCAGCCTGGTCCTTTAAGGAAATGAGCAGATTGCCAAGACTGTCTTGCTCAGTGCGTGTGTAATTTTTGGCTCTCTGGGCCTGTTTTGAGTGGGTATAACAAAGGGCTGGAGGTTTGAAACGTGCGAAGATACCCTACGTGTGCAGGCTAATGAGGAGCTGGGGAGAGGAGTGGGTCCACAGCAGCAAGACAGTGCAAGAAAAGCTCATCTGTAATGAGGGGCTGGAGAGAAACAGCAAAAGGGTGTGCTGGGAGGCAGCCCTTGGTGGTTGCAGCCAAGGAGGGTCTGGCATGAGAAATGATTTTTCCTCATGTAGTTCACTGTGAACACCAAGTGAGAGATTATTTGGTCTCTCAGACCCACAGGGAGTTTCTATGTAGGCTGTGAAGGGTGAGCAGCATAGGAGAAAAGGCGAGGGTATTGCTCTAGAAACTGCAGTATCTGGTTTTTAAAACCACATATCAAAGTATGTGGTTTTAAGTGCCTGATCTGCACTTCCTTGAGTTTCTCCATCCTGGATTATCATCCAGCCTTGCTCCTCAGAGGATATGGAAAGTGTTTGCAGTCCTCTGCATGTGGATGTGTTTTAATGCAAACCAGGGTGACACTGCAGCTGCACTGATGAACTTTTCTGACAGCCAAAATTGGAAGAGGAAGGGTTTAACTAGCGTGGAGGCAACTGCAGAGGTCCTTGGTGTCACATCCCACCTGGGAGTCTTCATCCCTGTGCCGGGTTTTGCCTTTGCCAGTAGGGTGGCATTGAAAGAGATGGTGGTGACACTGAAAGCTCCCTGCCCCATGTGTGTGAATCAGTTGACTTTATTGATTCTTTTGTTTAAATGAGTTGACATGGATTTATTTGTACTTCCTGAGGCAGGATTTGTCGGAGGAGGAGGACTAACACAGGAGAATGTAACAGGGAGAAATTCATGGGCAGGAAAACGTCAGCCGGTGTGTTTAGTGAGCAGAGATAAATGTAACGTTGATGTCTGTGCGTTGTCATGCTTATGGTGATAAAGCAGTTTATGGCATTATAAGCTTGTTGAAGCTACTGAATATAAAATAATGTCTGAGCATTTCACCGGTGCCTCTGCAGTTGGCAGGGCAGTGAAGCTTCATTTGGCAAAGAGCTAGAAGTTACAGTAGCTCCTTCTCTATGGGGATAGCTGGGACCTTTCCTCCAGGGTCTGTGCATTTGCTGTGATGGTATCTCAGCAGCATGGGTGGAAAAAATGAGTATGCACCATCTCCAGTATACCCTGCGTCTTCTAGAAGAAAGCCCAAGTGGGCAAGGAAGTTGTTCTGCATTGGAGACCTCCTCAGTCTGGCTCAGTGCAGGAAGAGGACTGAAGAGGACACCTGCCCTGCGACCCAAGTGCAACCAGCTGCATCCCTTAACAAGGGTGTCCTACCCTGGTGCTAGCACTGGGTCAGATCTACCAGGGCTTGCTGTGCTGCAAGTTCTGTGCTGGTATTTTGAATGCTGCGTGCCAGGTTCTGCCCATCTAATTTCAGATACTTGCAGAAATACTATATGTGGAAGCCCAGTTATCTTAGTCATGCTCCCATGATAAGGGCCTCTAAAGACTGAACCAGGTCTTGTGGTGGATGAATTTGCCTTGGATGGATGAGTCTTTCATTGTTGACTTAGCAAGGAGCTCTGGGAGAAGTACTAACTTGGGTGACTCGGTTAAAAGCTGAGAATGAGTTGATAATAACCCAGTTCTGTGTTTGGAGGCCCATGTTAACCAGAATGAGAGGGACTTTGATGTTAACAGCTTAAACATCTGACTGAGTTAGGTATTTGAGCATCAAGAACCTGGGAGCTCTAAGTTCCCTCATGGAGCCTCTCCCAGTGCTAACCCAGCTTTGGAAGTTCACAGTTCTGTGTCCTGGGAGTATATCGTAACTCTGTGCTACAGTCTTTCGGATCAAGAAGTAGCGCTGCTAGACAGCAAGACAATTTTACTGCCATTACAAATGGCTTTTCATGGGGAGGGTGAAGAAGAATGATTTAAAATCATAAACCGAGTTTCTCAGTTTATGAGAACTTGAACGTAATCTAGGAGCACCCTGAGGAATTTTGTGCATCTTGTAGATGTGCTGCTCCTGAAGAGAAAAGATGTAGTTTGAATCCAAAAATAGCTGTTTTCTATGAGCTATCTTTTTGCAAGTGTATTTTAAAAAATATTGCTTTAGTTCTTTTGAAAGCTGCATCTTCATAAGCAAGTTGAACCTTATCCTCTAAATCATTTAGGATTAGGAATTAGCAGAATGATCCACTGGCGTTTTCCAGGTCAGGAAATTCCACCTTTCATGCCTTCTTGATGTCTTCCTCTAGCCATTGCTGAACCTGGAGATGGAAAAAGGCAACCTAGATACCTAATTCATTCCGTTGTCACTGTATGGTCTATCAGTTCTTGTCCTTCTTAATCCATTAGATTAAATCTAATCAATCTCAGAGCAGTCTGAGGGACTCCATCAACTCTCAGCAGCTCTCTATCACTTTAGAGATCCCTTGCTGGAGGTAACGATAATAGTAATTTCTACTCAAGTGTATCGCACTGATTTGCATTCATAGAGGGTTTTCTTACTACCTCACAATACTACTTTTTAAGAAATGAAAATATTAAAATCTAAGTCCTGGAAGTGGGCAGATGGAGGAGTTTGTCCTGGGCAACAGAAACCCAAGGAACTTTGGGAGCAGGATTGAGCTCTTGGATCAGTAAGCCATGTGTCTGACCTCAAGGCAGTTGTCCCTTCATACACAATAATGCTGGTGTGAGTCAGCATGAGGTCTAAGATTAGAGAGTCAGATCTGCACTCAGAATGACATCAAGCAAAGAATGTCGGTGTCTCGGTTTTAAAAAAAAATCATCAAAATCATCACATTTCTTGTTTTCTGACAGAAGAAAACTGTCAGAAAACAGTTATCTGTTTTCTCTCTAATAAAAAATATTAAAATTATGAGTATTCTGTGCAATAAATACATGAGCATGAACTTTGCTTCCCCCAGCCAACACCAAATCATCAACATAGCTCCTTTTGTGCAGTTCATTTTGAACTTTGCTTATTTCCTTTTGCTATGCAGATATAAATAAATAATTCAAATTGATAAAGGTCTAGGAATGGTGTACTTTAAAAGATAAGAAAGCTTTGAGGGGAAATTGTTTTTCAATCCGTAACATTTGTATGCTGTTCACTGTTTATACTGAGCAAAAATTCATTCACTTAGCAGTTAAACAACCATATTTTATTCTGTGTTCAGCCAGTCCTTCTCTTGGGGACATCTAACCTTGTATGTAATTACCTCTCTAAGAATGAGAAGGAGACCTAAATATCCTTCCTAACAACTAAATAAATGCACGGATCCCAGGGATGGGTTAGTAGTTAAATGCTGGTGGCAGAGCTCAATGGGGATATAATAACTGAGCTATGAAGAATGCAAAATTTGAAATGTTTTCCTTCCTGCATTGTTTCTTTGATAGCTTTGAAATGAAAGTAGTGAAGTCTAACCGTGATGGTGGCTTTCTTTCTCTTCAGGTTTGTCTAAGTCGCTTGGTCTCATTGAAGGCTATGGTGGACGTGGCAAAGGAGGCCTTCCAGCCACCCTGTCCCCTGATGAGGAAGAAAGAGCAAAGGGACCGCATGAGAAATATGGCTACAACTCCTACCTCAGTGAGAAAATATCACTGGATCGTTC